>PVKV010028358.1:0-25104 GCA_004027835.1 Alouatta palliata | reverse complement strand
CCCCTGGCTAATTTTTTTTTTTTTTTTTCGTAGAGACAGGGTCTCACTATGTTGCCCAGGCTATTCTGAAACTCCTGGGCTCAAGCCATATGCCACCCAGTGTTGTTGCTTTGAGGGTAAAGTCTAGTAAGGGTATTTTTAGACAATTTAAATATGTAATCGTCTATATTAACCGGACAAAGGGATGAAAAGGGGGTTTCTGCTACAGAACTCAGTTACAGGAGTGACTATTTAAGGCCAGCCCAGCATGGTTCAAAGAGTTATGAGAATATTTTTTTTTGGAGCCTCTGGGATTATCCTTCAGAGGCCCTCCCAATCATCCATGTGAAGGACCACCAAGGAAAGAAGAGGCCACATGTCAACACAGCTCGGTTTCATAGTCACAAAACGTTCTCTAGCTAATTCCTTTTGGAAACGAAGTGGGACAGACAAAACCTCAATATTAAAAGAATGTTATTCTATTCCGGTTTTTTTTTTTTAAACTACTGAAAAAATAATCTTTTAGAAAGAAAGTCGGCTCGTGTAAATCATTCAATACTTGTCCAGCTAAGACCTTACCACCCAAACGCCAGTATCTAGCGACACCTGCAAGTGACATATGTACTTCTATCATTAGGAGAGTGTAGCATGCTGAGGTCTTTCCTACCAGTCCTCCAAAAGCAAAGGCTAACTCCAGAAGTCCGGTGGCCAGCTGCTTACAGCTGGGGTCTAGAGAAGGCAGACACTGTCTCTCATCGCCAGGAGCAATGCTTTTATAAACCAGGGTAAGAAGTTCTGTGCCAAGAGAATGATGCAGATCTGTGGACTAAAACAAAGCCAACATTGAAATACCTAGCAAAAAGAGATTTCATAGAAAAAAAAAAACAATTTCACTCCTCTCATTTAATAAAAATCCCACTGTAGGTAGCACCGGCAATTACCTTCCAATATTCAGAAAAATTTTAATTCAACTTTGTTTTTGTTATTCTTGTTGTTTTGAGATACGGTCTCACTCTACTGCCCAGGCTGGAGTACAGTGGCACAATCGTGGCTCACTGCGGCCTCAGGCTTCCACCTCAGCTTCCTGAGTAGCTGGGACTAGAGGTCTGCGCCACCCACTCCTGGATTATGTGGGGTTTTTGTTTTTTAATTTAATTTTTTGTAAAAATGAATTCTTGCCATGTTGCCCAGGCTGGTCTCAAACTTCTGGCCTCAAGCGATCCTCCCATCTGAGCCTCCCAAAGTGCTGGGATTACAGGTATGAGCCACTGTATCTGGCCCAACCTTGCTTTCTATGCTAGATTCTTCATTTCTGTTGTCTTGCCACAAAGGCATAACAGCAATTCTTAAAAGATTTTCAGGAAGCTGCCCTGGAAGTATCCAAATATCCTTTATTTTGCTTTCATTTACATTTATAAATTTTTTACATTTGCTTTCATATTTATACTGATACTAGAACAAGTATTTCTGTACCTCTCATTTCATCATGCTCAATACATAAAGGATATTTAACTAATATAAATAAATACACTAGTTATCATACTAAAGCTCAAAGAAATGTAAAAACAAATATGTTATAATTACCTGAGATGGTAATATGCTATGCAGAAGCCCAGCTCTGTGAAGCTGCTTGCAGGCGGATACAACAGCAGCCAGCCTGCTCCTGTGCACTTGCGCGTCAGGGCCATACAAGTTGACGGCACAAAGTTCCTCAATCCTGGCCATTCAAGAAAAACAGTAAACTAGGTGAGCTCTGATCTCGTTATATTATCAAGATACGCTGAGAAAAATGTTTGCACTGTTATGAAAGCAAACAGAGGCAACACCTAACAGAATCCACACACCCTAAGCTAGTGTGGAGATCAAACATGGTGCTAACCGCGTCTGAAGTTTGCTGAAGCTTGGTGCAGGGAAGGCACTGGGTAAATGTAATTTCTAAACAACTGCTGAGGTCACTGGCAGCAAACATCCCACTGATATAGCCTTACCTGAGGAAACAGGAGCAGCTACAGTTACACAGGAACATACTAGGACCTGAAATTCCAAGACAACACATCCATGAACGTGACCCAAGTGCCCACCTCTGTGCTGTTATTTTCTCTCTCAGGTGGGTCTCCAGGATATCTTCGCATGGGGACATCTTTAGCGCTTTCATCAGGTTCACACAGACATCAGGAAGATGATCCATAACCTGGACGTCTCCGATGTTGAACCCTACGCTCGTGGGCTCACACAGCGTCTGCACCAGGACTCTCATCAGGTGTGTGTTACACAAGTCCTTCTTCAGGAGCTGTAACAGATGGTTTGATAAACATACTTCATCAGCCAGCATTTCTATTTTCACCAGAGTGCAGGGCCCATGGGGTTGGGAATTTCTGCCTGACTAGGGAAAGAGCGGACAGAGTTTCTCTGTAAAATAGGGGCACAGTAAACACTTGAGGTTTGTGGGCTAGGTGGTCTCCGCTGCAACTCCTTATGCATCAGATAAGAAAGCAGCACAGACAACAGGTGGACAGAGGTGAATGACCATGCTCCTATATAGCTTTATTTGCACGGCAGGCAGAAGGTGGGGTTGTGCCCATGGACACAGTTTCCCAACCTGTGACTTAGGGGACCGCTGCATCCCAGGGCCTGGCGTGCCACAGGCACATAGTAGAGATTCATGGATGACCTGACTGCAGTTTGATTACACAATAAGGCTCACAGACACGTGTACAAACATTTGCTAACTAACGTGTGTTTCCTAAGGTAGATGTTTGATCATAGTACAAAATACAGCATCCACTAAAACAATTAGAAAAAAATATTTTGTATTTTATTTACACAATGAAACTCTGAAGGACATGCAAAGTTTCATGTTTCAAGAGTAGATTGTTCATCATCATGACCTCAGTTAATAACAATGCATTGTAATTTTGAAAATTGCTAAGAAAATAGATTTTAAATGTTCTCATCACAAAAAATGCTACATATGTCAGGTAACAGATATATTAATTAGCTTAATTTTTTTTTTTTTTTCTTTTTTAAAGAAGGGGTTTCACCATGTTGGTCAGGCTGGTCTTGAACTCCTGACCTCAGGTGATCCGCCCGCCTTGGCCTCCAAAGTGCTTGGATTACAGGCATGAGCTTAATTCAGCAATCCACAAGGCAACCCATATCAAAACGTCATGCTGTATACCATAAATACAGTTTCTGACAACTAAAATAAATTGACAAACTTATTTTGACAGATAACTAAAAAAGCCAAAACCTGGGCTTCTCTTACTGGTTCTTCCCAGAGTCAAGAAAAGCTGGGTTGAGAGGATGAAAAATAATAATAATTTTTTTTTTTTAAAGTCAAAACCCCTTCTAACAGGAACCTTTGAAGTATTTTTCCAGTACCAAATACTGAGCTCAAATTAAGAGCAGCAGGACAGTCTACCTTCCATCCTTCGGGGGAGGTGTTCAGGAGAGTTGTGGTGAACTCCATAATCCGAACGACAACGGTGCATTTGCTGTAGTTGTACCTTTCTCCCTCTTGTGGGCTTGGCGTGGTACCTGCTGCCCCAGTGCCAAAGCACTTTGCTGCTGCTATAATGTCATGCATAGCAATGTTTTCTAAAAAGAAAGCCACTGCTTTCAAAAGTGAAGACTGTGCTTCAATACCTAGAAGCAATTATATTAAAACATTAATTTATGCTTCCTTTCAACTCCACTAAGATTAATATAAAATTGCTTCTCTCAGTAAAAATTCACAACTTTTCAGAAGAAACATACCGCATAATAATAGCTGAATAAAGTGGCAGTTATTTTTTCTCATTTCAAAATTAACACAACCTAAACAGAATTGAACTACAGACTCATCCCATAAGGACACATTTATGGAAGATCAGGTCTTGATTCTCAAACATTACATGTGAGAAGATGAATTATTATGATCATTTTAAAGGACATTTTGGCAATTCATATCCAGTTTATAAAAACATGCATGCCAATTTCATCAAATGTTTAAAAACTCATTATGCTTTATCTAGCACTGAAAATTTAACCTAATAAAATGACTGCAGAATTGCAGAGATAGTTTCTAAGAATGTTCCTTTTAGCATTATTTTTAATAATGAAAAAATTTAAAGTCCTAAATGTTCTTCAAAGGACAAGCACAAATTACGGAGCAGTCTTCAAGCAGGTGTGGACAAGAACCAGTCATCTTACTGAATCAGCTTTCAGATCAATTCTCCAATGGGCTTTTTCATAAAACTCGTTGTCTGAAAACACCCTGGAGCTGGTTCTTCTCTCCCATCTCAGCCTGTTCATCAGGACTCTCCCGCTTAACCAAAGACAGACCTACCCTCACCTCTCTCCAGTCTAACTTTAGTTTATTAGTCCAAGATTCACAGCCCTTCAGAGCCCTGAGGGACAATTTAAAATAATTTTATACTGTTGAAAGAGTGAGTAAAGGCAATGATTGAGTAGGAAAGCCTTTTTATAAGTCTCACCATTTCTAATTCTTTGTTTCCAATATAATTTAAAGAAAGTCAAATTGTCAACTGACAGATGTATTCCAAGAATTGAGAGAACTTATATTAAGAAATATCACATACCAGGGCCTGTCGAAGGGTGGGGGGCTACGGGAGGGATAGCAAGAGGTGGGGGAATAGGGGAAGGATAGCATTAGGAGAAATACCTAATGTAGATGAAGGAGTATGAGATGCAGCAAACCCCCATGGCACGTGTATACCTACGTAACAAACTGCACTTCTGCACATGTACCCCAGAAAGCATAATTTAAAAAAAAAAAAATCTCAAAAAAACAAAAATCCTTGAATCCAACAAAATATTGGATTTTAAGACATACTGCAACCACGCATCTGTTAACTATGGGAAAATGTGCATTTTAGAATAAATCAAATATGGCATTTATTTATGTGAACAAGTTTATTTTTTTGAGACGGAGTCTCACTCTGTCACTCCAGCTGGAGTGCAGTGGTTTGATCTTGGCTCACTGCAACCTCTGCCTCCTAGATTCAAACAATTCTCATGCCTCACCCTCCCAAGTAATTGGGAATACAGGCACCTGCCACCATGCCTAATTTTTGTATTTTTAGTAAAGACGAGGTTTTGTCATGTTGGCCAGGCTGGTTTCGAACTTCTGATCTCAGGTGATGCACCTGCCTCGGTCACCCAAAGTGCTGGGATGGCAGGCAACAGTCACCGTGTCTGACCATGAACAAGTTTTTTTAATATGAAAACCTATACAAACAAAAGCAGAATTCCAACCACATAATTTTATATTTTATATGTAATAACTATCAAAACTGCTTTATTTATGTTATTGTGGCAGTAAAAAATGTAACGTGCACTAATAACAAATGTAATAATAACACAGAAGAAAAAATTTTTTGAGACAAGGTCTCTCTCTGTCGCCCAGGCTGGAGTGCAGGGGCACAATCACAGCTCAGTGTAACCTCAACCTTCCAGGCTCAAGCGATCCTCCCGCCTCAGACTCCCTAGTAGCTGGGATCACAAGCGTGCATCACCACAACCGGCTAACTTTTGTACTTTTTGTAGAGATAGTGTCTCACCATGTTGCCTAGGCTGGTCCCAAACTCCTGGGCTCAAGTGATCCTCCTGCCTCAGCTTCCTAAAGTGCTGGGATTATAGGAATGAGCTAGAGCCCGGATAAGGAATCTTTTTTTTTTTTTTTGAGACGGAGTTTCGCTCTTGTTACCCAGCCTGGAGTGCAATGGCGCGATCTCGGCTCACCGCAACCTCCACCTCCTGGGTTCAAGCAATCCTCCTGCCTCAGCCTCCCGAGTAGCTGGGACTACAGGCAAGTGCCACCATGCCCAGCTAATTTTTGTATTTTTAGTAGAGACGGGGTTTCACCGTGTTGACCAGGATGGTCTCGATCTCTTGACCTCGTGATCCACCTGCCTCGGCCTCCCAAAGTGCTGGGATTACAGGCGTGAGCCACCGCGCCCGGCCCCGGATAAGGAATCTTTAAATATGTATACCCTTTCATTAAAAAGACATAGATAGGGATATAGTAAAATCTTAAACACAAATCTTAATACTTTAGGATAAAATCATTTGAAGGTTATGGAATGAGAATATGAATTCAGGTACTCTACATAATTTCCAATAAAGCAGCTATATTTTCAAGCCAATGATGTTGAATATAAAACTGCTAAAGTATTTATTGTCCAAGGAATACACTTTTTCAAGTAAAATTAATGGTTTTGTATATTTAAAATGTCAGCATTTACAACACACCAAAAAGTATATAACTTTTCCACTTATATAAAGCTATGAGAAAAACTGTATTTGTCAACTCTGAAGTGTGAAGGAAGGAACCCTCACGGTGAGGTGACATGAAAGAGCAGGCAAGGCAGCCATACAGCACCTGTCATCATGTCACTGGGATTCTGATCTGGCAGAGCTGCTGCCCAGGGTGACCCTGGCAGCACCACACACACAAGCATGAGGCAAGGGCAACCTACCTAGGACCTGGATCGCCCCCACAGTTCTCTCCCCGATGAACGTGCTGTAGCATTCCAGTGCAGCCAGAAGCAGGTCCAGCCAGCAAAGCGTGGCCCGAAGGCTGAATGGCCCCCGCAGATGCAGGAGGGTGGGCTGAGTGAGGATGCCCGAGGGCTGGCAACAGCCACCCCCCTCAAAGATGTTGATGAGAAAAGAGACACCTTCTTCCTTGAGAACATCTTTCAGCCATAAATTAGGGGATCTATTGCCTACATGCAAGAGAAAGAAACAAGATTAAAATACACACACATAAATAACTCCCATATACCTACATTTCTTTAGTCTAATCTTTGTACCTAAATTTTCAAAATAATATGGGACAATCTTGTTTCATTTTATTATGCATTCAACTTGTCTCACTGTAATTACTTCCAAGAAGGTATTTCCACCACAGTCATTCTCTTCAGGTTCCTTAAACATTATAAAAATAGTTGGACATAATTTGGAATAGCAGCATACTAATACTCTTCCCCCTGCCTTTTTGTTTAAAAATTATTATTCCTTTAAGAAGCAAAACAGCATGTGCAAATAAGAACAATAATATCCACCTCTTGGGCTGCGACAAAGACTGGATGAATTAAAGTAGTTAACATTTGAACATGTGCTTAGAATAACATCTATCACACAGTAAGTACAGCGTTTGTTAAATAAGAGAATCAAATGAGCTGGTTTTTCCAGGAAATTTTCTTTTAAATATTGAACTTCTTCTAAATCAAAAAACAAATAAATAAAATTACTTTTGTATGTTCCGAAATCAGTAGCACTGATAAGATCAAAGCATTCTGACTCTAATGAAGAATCCAAAACAGGTATCTCTGATATATTAAGAAGAGAACACTCAGCCAGGGATGGTGGCTCAGTGGAGGCCGAGATGGGTGGATCACTTGAGGTCAGGAGTTCAAGACCAGCCTGACCAACATGGTAAAACCCTATCTCTACTAAAAATATGAAAATCTGCCAGGTGTGGTGGTGCGCGCCTGTGGTCCCAGCTACTCAGGAGGCTGAGATAGGAGAATTGTGTAAACCAGGGGGAGGCTGCAATAAGCCAAGATCATACCACTGCACTCCATCCTGGCCTACAGGGCGAGACTCCGTCTCAAAAAAAAAAAAAAAAAAAGAATAAGACAGAACATTTTATATATTAAGAGGAGGAAATATTCTGTTACTTCCACTAAGAGACAAATCTATAATGAATAGCAAAAATACCAACAGTAAGATATTAAATTCTGCATCAAGAGTGACAGAAGTAAAATGATAGAAAGGAGATGGAGAGAGAGCAGACAAGGGAACAACACAAGAGAGAGAAGCTGAAGACGTAGACAAGCATGCATGGGGTCGGGGAGTCTGCCCAGACTTGCTTCTTCCTTCGTCTCCACTGAAGACCTGCTGTCTGTTTCTGGGCCTGGGCCACACTGAGTCTCAGTATTCAGAAGCCGTCAGGAGCTGCCTCTCTTGGACACATGTAAGAGGGACAACCCTGCACCTGTTGTCAAGTACTACTGATCTGGGTGTTCATATACCCAACACTGCCACTACACAGTGACCTAAAGAGACACCTGACACAGTCACTTAAATACCACTGAAGGAACATGGATACCATGGCTCGTACCTGCAATCCCAGCACTTTGGAAAGCCACGGCGTGAGGACTGCTTGAAGCCAGGATTCAAGACTAGCCTGTGCAACATATTAATAGCAAGACTATCTCTACAAAATAATTTAAAAATTAGCCAGGTTTGGTGGCACATGCCTGTGTTTCCAGCTACTCAGGAGGCTGAGGCAGGAGGATCACTTAAGCTTAGTTTATAGTTGCAATGAACTATAATCATGTCACTGCAACCTACCCTGGGCAACAAGTGAGATCCTGTCTCTTAAAAATAAACAAGTGCTGCACACCTGCAGTCTCAGCTATTAAGGAGGTTGAAGCAGGAGGACCGCATGAGCCAAGGAGTTTGTGTACAGCCTGGACAACATAGTGAGATTTTGTCTCTAAAACTGAAAAGCAAAAAAGAAAACAAAAATACCCACTAGGGGGTTAAGATACCAAAGGAAAAAGGTGGCTACACCCTGGAAGACCACAGAAGAGATAAATCAAGGAAGGCTCCTTAATGTTATATAAATTACATGTTGGGAGAAGGGCAGGGCTCACCTACTACCTAGCAGCCTTTGTCCAATAAAACAATTCTGAAAGATGGATCTCTATTTAGTTCAGAACACATGAGGTCCGTATCATAGGTAACTGAGAAGACAATAGCTCTAGAAATGCCTGAGATTAATAGAGCTGACCCAACAAGAAATCCGTGTGCTATCAGTCACAGACTCAATGTGAGACAGTGGTCTGCTGATAAGTAGCTCTACCAACATAATATCAGGGTGTCAGTTTCTACTAAATATAAGGAAAAAATGCCACCCACTGTCCTCTACCCCTTCCATAGCTACTGGTCCACTCTTGAATGACTAATTTCACAGGGTTACTGTGAGAATGACTTAACATATAAAAAAAAAAAAATTGTGGGCCAGGCGCAGTGGCTCATGCCTGTAATTCCACACTTTGGGAGGCCAAGGCAAGTAATCACACGGTCAGGAGTTCAAGACCAGCCTGGCCCAGATGTTGAAACCCCGTCTCCACTAAAAGTACAAAAATTAGCCAGGCATGGTGGCGGGGCCTGTAATCCCAGCTACATGGGAGGCTGAGGCAGAGAAATGCTTAAACCCGGGAGGCAGAGGTTGCAGTGAGCCAAGATCGCGCCACTGCACTCCAGCCTGGGTGACAGAGTGAGACTCCGTATCAAAAAAAAAAAAAAAAAAAAAAAAAAAAAAGTTAGCTAAACACATTAAGCAAATTTAAAATGCTAGGCCAGGCATTGTGGCTCACACCAGTCATCCCAGCACTTTGGGAGGCTGAGGCAGGCAGATCAAGAGGTTATAACTTTGAGACCAGCCTGGCCAACATGGTGAAACCCCATCTCTACTAAAAATACAAAACTAAGCTGGGTGTGGTAGCATGCTCCTGTAATTCCAGCTACTCCAGAGGCTGAGGCAGGAGAATTGCTTGAACCCGGGAGGCAGAGGTTGCAGTGAGCCGAGATCGTGCCATTGCACTCCAGCCTGGGTGACAGAGCAAGACTCCATCTTAGTAAAAAAAAAAATAATAAAAAAAAATTTTAAATGCCAATGTTTTTTAAACAATTATCTAAATTAAAATATAGATATACATTTCTATTATATATGTAAAATAATACAGTACAGTAAATTTATACTATATTATTCATATAGCATATATCAAATAATTGAATACAATTATGGTATGTATTTATATGTATTCTATAGTATATAATATTTTCATATGCCCTATAATATAATAAAATTTAGAGTCCTCCTAAGTTTTAGAAGCCCAGAAATATATAAAGTAACTTTTCCCTCTTGTTCCGTGAAGAATAAGCCCAGACAGAACTCCACTCCAATTTTTGCCAAGGAGCCAGTGTGCCTATCTAGCCTGAGGAGCTCTCTCTAAGCACTGCATGGGGCTGTCGACTGCCACTCAGCACACAATGGGGGAAGTCAGGGCCTGTTCTGTCCCGAGCACAGCTTCCCTACCCCTAAGCTATCAAATCTGGGTTTGGACTTACTGGACTAAATTGAACAATATATTCATTTCTAAGAAACTCATAATTATTTCAGTCCATAAGCAGTTTAATGGTTTAGTAATTACTGAAAAGCACAGGTTCACTGCTTTCCTTTAACATCATAATGATTTGAGATCATTCAGACTTAAGATGCTGGCAATTTCTTATTAATGAAATGGTGAAACAGAACTGTATTACCTCAACAACTGTTAATATTTTGAACTGACTATCATGTTAACTGCAATGATTACCCAATTACTCAATTCTTCTTTACTTCTTTTAAATGGGATAATAAAGCCAACTGTAGTGAAATAAAAAATATACAGATCACCATACCTGGCAATAAAGGAACAAATTTATAGAAGAGTTCAATGGATTTGTGTCGACATTCTGTCTGGGGCCTCCCACAATGAGCTAAAAGCCACTTGACCAGATCCAATAAACTCAATGATGCTGAAGGCGGAAATCCTCTGCACAGAGACAACATACTGTTATTAGTCCCTCTCCAACATGCAGCATTCAGTTACCAAGGCTCTTGAAGTCATAAACTCATCTTTATCACACACATAGACATAGAAACCTCACTAAAAGGCATCCAATTTATTTTTAATATATTATCATCAGAGTACAATCAAAATAACACAGGTTAAATGGGTCCTAAATGCTACTCATGTTCATTTTTTCACGTGGGCAAAAATTTAAAAGCACTTCTTGGCCACGCGTGGGGGCTCACATCTGTAATCCAGGCACTTTGGGAGGCCGAGGCAGGTGGATCATAAGGTCAGGAGTTCAAGGCCAGCCTGGCCAATATGGTGAAACCCTGTCTCTACTAAAAATACAAAAATTAGCCAGGCATGATGGCGTTATGCCTGTAGTCCCAGCGACTCTGCAGGCTGAGGCAGGAGAACTGCTTGAACCTAGGAGGTGGAAATGGCAGTGGGCTGAGATTGTACCACTGCACTCCAACTTGGGTAACAAAGTGAGACTCCAACTCAAAAAAAAAAAAAAAGAAAAAAAAGAAAAAAAAGAAAGAAAAAGAAAAAAAAACGCATTTCTTAAAAGAACAGCACTAAGTTATTTTCACGTTTCCTTTGCAATGTATCTTGCAAAGCAGTGCTTCTCAAAGTGTGGTCCCTGGACAGATGTTCCACCATCACCTCTGCACTGCTATAAATATAAGCTATCTGGCCCTACCCCGGACGTACACAGAAATTGAGGGTGGGACCAGCCCAGCAATATGTGATTTAACTAGATCTCCAGGCAATTCTATGCATGCTCAGGTTAGAACCAATGAACTAAAGTGATGTTGTAAGTTAACAGAATCTGGAAGAATCAACATTAAAACAACAGAGAAAATATTAATATCCAGTCTACATGGGACTGTGCTTCTCCAGAGTGGCGGCCACTAGCACGGACAACAGACGTCCCCAGACACCCTGCAGAGATCTGGAGGGGCTGATGGAGAGCACTCACCCTACTGGAGAAGGCAACACCACTGGGATGAAATAAGGACAAAAACTGGAAACCACTGGCCAACACCCGAGCCTTGGCTCCAAGCAGTTTTATGTCCTAATTTTATAATTCCATGTCTGTCAAAATGTTACTATTTGAATATTCAGTTCATACACTTCAAAATTTACTCAATAATGGTTCATGCATATTCTAGTCAAATCATCCACATAAAATCATATTCAAAATCAGTGCACATTAAATGAAACAACTCAGTTACACAACTAATTTTCAATTTGTATCTACTATCTCAATCCACATCAAATACCTTATACCTTATCCTATAAACCAAGTATTTTCAAACATAAAGCTTTTTAACTTTTGAGGAAAATGCACTCTTCATACTTCCACACATTCATCCCAGGTTGTCCTTTATTAGCTGAGAATTAGTTTTATGTTGGGGGAAAAAAAGGAAAAGGAAGCAAGATCACCTACCGAGGCAAACGTCGCTTTTTTGCTTTGTTTAAAGAAACGTGCTTCTTTTCAATGATGCGGCATAGGTGATCAATGGCATCACAACACTGTTGAATTGTACCTGTTCAGTTGGACAAAGATATATTTCCAAAGAAGGTATAGATAGCTGATTATTTTTTACAAATTTGTTGGCTTCATTTTTAATTGAAAAGGTAATTTTACTATAGATTTAATGTTTTCATCCCTAAGAATAAAAAATTTAGATAAATGATTTATACTGCATATTTGAAACTGAACACAAAGCTCATATTTAAGACTGCAGGATAGCATAGTACACGCACACACATACACAGGCACACGCACACACACAGCGCAATGCCACGCCTGAAACTAAAAACTGTACCACCAACATCTCAGTCACCCAAAAGCCTCTCCTAATAGACCTAAGATGGCAGAGAATTTGCAGGTATTACAAAACCCACATACCAGGCCAGAACCTGTGGGCTTCAATTTGAGGCTATTTTAAAGCGGTGTAAGTCTCTTGACCTCCCTTCCTATGCAGAATAAACTATGGTATCATTTGGTAATACAACCTCTGGAGAAGGACACAGAGGTAGGATGGTGAAGTCACCCACAGAAGTCTGGAATTATTTAGGAAAGAAGGCTTATACATCTTATTTTGAACTGTGTCACTAGGAAAAAGTTTTCTATGTTTTTTAAATATGCCAGTGAGGACACAAAGAGTAAAGGTTCACTTGTTGAAACAATTCACCTAGGGTCGGGCGTGGTGGCTCACGCCTGTAATCCCAGCACTTTGGGAGGCCAGGGTGGGCAGATCGTAAGGTCAGGAGTTCAAGACCAGCATGGCCAACACAGTGAAGCCCTGTCTCTACCAGAAATAAACTTAGTTGGGCATGGTGGTGGGCGCCTATAATCCCAGCTACTAGGAAGGATGAGGCAGGACAGTCGCTTAAACCCGGTAGGTGGAGGTTACAATGAGCCGAGATTGCACCAATGCACTCCAGCCTGGGGAACTAGAGCAAAACTCTGTCTCAAAAATAAATAAATAAACAAAGTCAAGACCTGTATCAGTGACAGAGTCCTGCCACAGGTATGTGGCCCTCTCAGTTACTGACATGCCTGGGCCTCTGCACCCCAACTACATCACGTGCTGGGACCAATGGGGAGTTAAGACGTCTTCTAGCTCAACAACTCTATGCAGTTCCTAATAGCTTCTCGAACAGAATTTAATTATAATCACTTAATGACTCTCTTAGTTACCTTAGCCTACTTCTGACTTAATATCTTTATAATATTCCTTCATCATGGATGAAATCGCTTTATCACAGTCCTGTAATGAGACCCAATTTCTAAGTAACCATGAGCGAGTGCAGAGGTACTGACTACATCTCAATGACACCAGCTTCTTCAGCACATCTACACATTTTCATGTTCCGTCATCATAGCATCACAGTGTCTGACTGGCTTCATTTTCCCCACTGCCCTCAGCAGTATCTGCAACCAACCAGCGTCAAGCTCAATGGCCACCAGGAGTATATGGCGAGTCAAAGAGAATGAAGGCATACAAATATCATTAACAAGCTGGATTTCAGGCACTGGAGGGGCTTATCTTCCCTTCACACTTACTGATTTATGGAACACTTGTAAAAAAAAAAAAAAAAACCTTATGAGAGAATCACACGAGTCTTAACTCCTGACTAGGGAAACTCTTCAGACCCGTAAGGCAGACAGACCACTGGGGCAAAACATACCTAAGCACTTCTCATCTCCATGTGCTAAGGCCAGACTTTCCATGTATATCACCAAGGCTTCAAACACAAACTGTTCCACCAGAGACTCTTCTTCCCTGCAAAATAAAGAAGAGGAAAACTCACCTAAGAAAACAATAAGCAGGAAGGACAAAAAAAAAGAAGGAATGGAATTAAAGAAGGTACATGTTAATTAAATGTTTTTTTTTTTTTTAAAGGCTCAGTCTGGTGTGGTGACTCACTCCGACAAGGATCACTTGAGCCCAGGAGTTTGACAACAGCATGGGCAACAAAATGACACCTTGTCTCCACAAAAATTTTAAATGTCAAAAAATTAGCTAGGTGAGATGATGCACACCTGTGGTTCCAGCTACATGGGAGGCTGAGGCAGGAGGACCACTTGAGCTCAGGAGGCTGAGGCTGCAGTGAGCCATGATGGCGCCACCACACTCTTGCCTGAGGCCTGAGCAACAGGCTGATGTGGGCAGATCATAAGGTCAGGAGTTCAAGACCAGCCTAACATGGTGAAACCCCGTTTCTACTAAAAATACAAAAATTAGCCGGGTGTGGTGGTGGGCGCCTATAGTCCTAGCTACTCACGAGACTGAGGCAGAGAGATTTGCTTGAACCCAGGAGGCCGAGGTTGCAGTGAGCCAAGATCATGCCATTGCACTGCAGCCTGGGTGACAGAGCGAGACTCTTTCTCAAAAAAAAAAAAAAAAGAAAAAAAGAAACAAAAAAAACCCCCACAAAACAAAACATTAAACAACCTAAAATACTTCTCAAAGATATTTCCTCAATCACAGCCTAGAAAAAGCCTACATGAATCAGAGGCAGCACTCACTCTGTTTCCACACGCAAATGCCTCCGTCCCTTGAGTCTGCATAAATGCTCATTTATCTATGTGATTATTATCTATGTGTCCTTCTGGAATGTAACCCGCATAAAGGGCTGTATCATTATACCTCCGACATGGGCTCAGTGCCAGGCACATCATATTCTCTTTTTTCCTTCCACTTTTAAGTTCAGGGGTACATGTGCAGGATGTGAGGTTTGTTACACAGGTAAATGTGGCACATATTTCTAATGAGGAATGCTGAATCAACGAATGAACACCCCTACCTTAGGTCAGTGACCATTGATCTTTTTTCTTGGACCTCTGAAATGGCTTCTTCACTGGTGTCCCAGTCTTCGGTCTACTCAGACTCACTCTCCACGCAGCTACCAGCAAGTGAATTTTTGAAGGAAATCTGAATGCACCTCTCCCTGCACCCACTACTCCACAGATCCTCTGTCACCAGAGGTGACCTACGCTCCTCGCTACGGCAGGAAGAGCCCTCCTCACCAGCCTCATGACACCTACCTCCAAACCTCAAAGGCCTTTATCGCCTCAGACACCTTCCTGTTTCTTATCTCTACCCCCAAACAAAATGCCTTGGCTGACTTCCATTCATCCTTCAAGTCTCATCTCCAGTATAAACCCTAGCAAGAGGCCTCAGCTAACCTGCTCACTCCGGATTAGCTGCTCCTCATCTGCACACCCAAAGCCCTTGTATATATATGTCTTTAGTTACATTTCCAATACTGCTGAGATAGTGTTTATAAACATTTCTCAGCAGTTTCCAAGCTTCTTGAGTACAAACTGAATTTTAACTCTTTTATTTCCCAGAAGACAGCACAGCATCCAGCACATAATTATTTACTAAATGCAGGATATACGAATACACGGATATACAGAGTGAAACTCTAAGTCACATTTTAAAACCACAAGTTTAAAGAGCACATTGGACAGGCTTCCTTGTTGTGTGGCTTACAAACCTGAATTCCCTGTAGATATTATTAAAGGCGAGTGATGCTCCCAGCCTCTTGAAAGCATTGGGGTGAAGTGCAAGGCTATACAGTCGCTTGAAAAGTGATTTGGTGTTTACTGGACTCTTCTCCTGCTGCTGTGGTGTTGTTTGCTTAATGGACCATTTAAGGAATTCTCGAATACACCGACCACAGAAATCTCTTAACGTACTGTCAACAGAGTCCACGATTCCATCCTGAAACAAAACAAAGAGACCTTGATTGTATCCATTCTTATAACCACTGACAACTGAATACCCTTGATCTATCCAACTAAAGTATGTTAAAATTAATTTATAGCTCTAGTCAAGAAGAAAATACACACTAGTAAAACCAATCTCCACAGTTTATCCAGAATCTAGGCTCGAATAACTATTTCCTTCTGACATAATGAAAACATTTTCTTTTAAACAAATTAGTAAACTGAAAATCCATGAAGAAGGGAGAGAAAACTTTAACTAAACCAATCTTTCCCTTCCCTAAAAAAAAAAATAGCTATATCCTAAGAATTTCTGAGGAATTCTGGTTGTTGTTTTTACCCCGTAACAACATTTGAGACACTTTGCATATTGAAGTTAAAGAGAATAAGACCCTTGGAAGTTCCAAAGAAACCATATTGTTCCATAAAGGAAAACCCTACGGAGGCATGAAGAGCAGCCCCCGTACAGGCACTGAATACCTGCAGAAAAGAGTTATGGCCATTTGGCCAACGATCACACAGAGATGTATTCTGCTTAATGGTTTGTTTCCTTCTATGCATGATGTTCTCTCAGATCTATAAAGAGAAGTTTAACTTGAAAAAGGTGCACTCAAAACTGAAATGAGGGAGTTTTGCCGAACACTTCCAGTTATTTCCTACATACAAAATCCTTTCTTGCAGGAGTAATTAGAACTCAAAAAGGTAACACAAGCCATAAGCATGTGAGGAGGGGGTGCTTCCTGCTTCTCAGAGTAGAGGTCACCGGCCCCATGTGCTGCTGTCAGGGAATGGCAGCTCTCACCAGGAAACACACGGCCCTCCCTCACCTGACTTCTATGCTACCCAGTTCACACTGCTTCTTTACCTTTTCTTTCCTCAACTAGCTCATTTCTGAAGCTATTACTTAATCTACCTTCAAGGATCAAAAGGGAGAAAAGAAACAGAAACAACTAAAATAAAAACTTTATAACAGAAACATTACAATGAAATCATTTGAAGGCAAATAAGCCATAAATTAACTTTAATTAACTGTACTTATTAGAGGTAGGATTCACTGGTAGACACGGCAGGGAATTTAATTACAGGTATAAACATGTCACCACCCTAACGAACGTTCAGTTACTCTCTCCTACCCGTAACATGACTACAAAGAAGGGTCACACTCAGAGTACACTACCAGCAGCATAACCAGGACTGTGTGGCAATATAAACTTATTTGCACAGGTTCAAAAATTATAGTAAATCATCAAAAGACCCTACAGTTTAGCTGGCCTCACTGCCTCTGCCCCCAGTGAGCTGGTGACCAAATTCTAAGACACTGCTTATCTGTGTCAGTAGAGTTCTGTGTAAAAGGTGAACTGCTGTTTCCAGGGCCCTTTAGTTAATGAATCGGAGTATAGGAGAAAATCGGATATGCTCACAAATTCCTCTCATTTTTTGTTTTTGAGATGGAGTCTTGCTCTGCCACCCAGGCTGGAGTGCAGTAGTGCAATCTCAGCTCACTGCAACCTCTGCCTCCCAGTTTGAAGCTATTCTCATGCCTAAGCCACCTGGGGAGCTGGGACTACAGGTATATACCACCACACTCAGCTAATTTTTGCATTTTAATAGAGACAGGGTTTCTCCACGTTGCCCAGGTTGGTCTCCAACTCCTGGGCTCAAGCAATCTGCCTCAAGCAATCTGACTCAGCCTCCCAAAGTACTGGGATTACAGGCATGAGCCACTGTGATTAGCTGGGTATTTCTTTTTTTTAGAGCTACCACAACTGATGAAGTCTAAGAACATTCTTACTCCTCACACCCTCTACACACACACACACACCATTAATATAGATGAAATTTGTCAGGTCTATAACCATCCTCCCAGAAACAGAACACAATGTAAGAACTAGCACTTCATTGCAGATATTTAAAAGTAACACTCAAGAAACTAAATATGGCATCATGTCCATTACAACACCATTTCACAAATAAAAAAGAAAATAATCTAGCTACACGCCATTTTGTGATTCGGAAAGGTAACCTTTCTTAAACTTCTAAATACACATCAGTCAGCCTAGTGCAGTGTCTCACGCCTATAATCCCACCACTCTGGGAGGCGAAGGTGGATCGATCACTTGAGGTCAGGAGTAAGACCAGCCTGGCCAACAAGGTGAAACATCATCTCTACTTAAAATACAGAAAATTAGGCAGGCATGGTGGGACACGCCTGTAGTCTCAGCTATTCAGGAGGCTGAGACGGGAGAATCGCTTGATCCTGGGAGGAGGAGGTTGCAGTGGGCCGAGATCATGCCACTGCATTCTAGCCTGGACAACAGAGTGAGACTGTGTCTCAAAAACATAAATAAACAAACATCAAATACAACTGATCAATGGAAATACAAGGAAAAGAATTAACTATGACTTACCAATATAGCTTCTAGTAAGGCCACAGTATCCTGACTTTCAAATTTCTTATTGTTAGTGAACCAGTGAATCAGCTGCATAACCAGTGGCTCGTACAGTTGCCTTGTCACCTGAAGAAAGAATATCATTAGAGTTCATTCCCTTCATGTTGAAGAAATTTTATACTGTAAAGAGTCCCATTTCAATGGCATTTGCAGTGGGGTAAAATTAATCAATACTACCACCATGATTGTGTTAGTTTCCTTTTTTAGTTCAGGCTCAAGTGGTCCTCCCACCTCAGCCTCCAGAATAGCTAGGACTACAGGCATGCCCCACCATGCCCAGCTAACTTAAATTTTTTTTTTTGTACAGACAGAGTCCTGCTATGTTGCTCAGGCTAGCCTTGAACTCCCACCTCAGCCTCCCAAAGTGCAGGGATTACAGGTGTGAGCCGCTATCCTCAGTCAAATTAGTTTCCTTTTCTTGTTTAATTCCATGATGAAGAGTGCATCGAAGAAAAATACGCATGCTAAAGCTCATTGTTCCTATGATTGCAAGGGCAATTTAGGGTAGATATTGTTGGGTTTTAATACTCATCTTAGTAATTTGATCTTCAATATGCACACGGGATATTCTGGATTACAGACAGATGATCACTATTCAACTATTATATAAAGCAAATAATCCTGTGGTTCCCTAACAGCCTAACTGTCCCCCGTGTGGTGACAAAATGAAAGCCCAATCAATGTCCTATATACACAAATTCAAAGCCTATACCACAGAGGAAGAACAGAGAAAAACAGATTTAATCTGTTTATGTTCAGGACAAAGAGGAAACTGCCTCTCCCACTGCTGCCAAAAGAAGTGGGAAAAAACCTCACAGAGATGGGATGAAAAGGATCCTAGGTCTAATCTTCCGGAACATAAATAAAGCCTCTCCAGGAGCCAAGCAGCCCCATGCTCTTTGGCTTTGTAAAACCAAGGTGTCTCCAGGCCTGAACTCCTTCCTTCTGACAAGTAAACCCACACCCAAGGAAGCACAGCTCCTGTCTTCCTGGAAGCTTGGAAGTGTAACCTAGTGGCCTGGTCAAGGTGTGACCATCTTGGGGCAGTAAGAGAACTGGATCAGAGCAATTATAACTAGACAAACTGCTTCAGATCTAATCCTCATTATACATGAGAGTAAAATGCTGGCCAGGCACAGGGGCTTACGCCCATAATCCCAGCATTTTGAGAGGCCAATTCAGGAGGGTTGTTTGAAACCAGTTTAAGACCAACCTGGGCAACATAGCAAGACCCTGTCTCAAAAAAAATTTTTTTAATTAGCTGGGCATGGTGGTAAGTGCCTGTAGTCCCAGCTACTCAGGAGGCTGAGACGAGTGGATGGTTTGGGTCCAGGAGATGGAGACTACAGGAAGCTATGATTGTGCCACTGAACTCCAGCACGGGTGACAGAGGGACACCATGTTTAAAGAAGATAAAAATGGCCAGGCACAGTGGCTCGTGCCTGTAACCCCAGCACTTCTGGAGGCCAAGGAGGGCGGATCACTTGAGGTCAGGAGTTCGTGAACAGCCTGGCCAAAATAGTGAAACCCCATCCCTACTAAAAATCAAAAAATTAGCTGGGTGTGGTGGTGGGCACCTGTAATCCCAGCTACTCCGGAGGCTGATGCAGAAGAATGGCTTGCACTGGGAGGTAGAGGTTGCCATGAGCTAAGATTGCACCACTGTACTCCAGACAGAGTGAGACTCCGTATCAAAAAAAAAAAAAAAAAAAAACAAAGAGTAAAATGCTTGTGGTGGAAGTTAAGGCAAACACTCCCTAAGCTGATATGCTGTACATTTCCACCTCAGAGGCCATGGCTTTTATGGGAGCACTGAGCCATCCAGGAGAGCTTTATTCCCCAGTTATTGAGCTCAACAATGAAATACTTTGATATTAGAGGTCCCTACCGTAGTTAATAACACCTCAAAACCCATGCAAAATGTCCCAGGGCTCACGCTAAACAACACAGAGACTCTTCCAAAGAGTTTTTTTTAGGCTTTTAAGCTTTTTTACCCCCAATACCTTCACTGGCCTCTATGAAGCAATTTTTAAGATTAATCAATATAAAAGGTCTTAACTTTCAGTTTAAAAGTTTAACCTGGTCTTAAAACATCACTTTTTTCCCCCACAAAAGTATCATACTATTTTATTCTCAGTACAGAAGTTTTTAAATACACGTATACATAGCTAGATATATATACAATACACACATACCCCTTTAAAAAAAAAACCATCCCTCTATAATCCTACATCCCAAAGGTAACTACTGTCAACTTTCAAAATAGTTTATTTATATACATTTTTTGTTTTGTTTTTGCCGTAACACTGTTAGATTGGCTCAGCCACAATCCTCTTGATGCCAGATGTTTCCTCTTAGTGATTTTCCAACCACTGACCCTGACCCTACTCCTTGGCTATTAATCTCCCTGGTCAATGAGCATTTGGAGTAGAGCACAAGCCCTCTCCAGTAGTGGAAAAGCCCACTGGAGTAGCCCCTTTAATAGTTTGCCTTAACACCGTTAACGAATGTCATAATTTTTTCTTTAACATTTTAGTCAACTGACCTACTGTCATTTATTAAATGATCCATTTCCCACTTAAATGACCCCCTAACTTACACGTAATTTTCATATACACACAAGGGGCCATTTCCCAGCACCTAGCTCTCTTACTGAGCCATCTGCGCACTGGTTCAACCTCTTAAACTCCATGAGGCCCCTTTTTAACACCTGCTACACAAGACTCTCTCCAGCACACTACCTTTCAAAATGTGTCTTGCTTAGGCTCAAGCAATTATTCCTTCAGATTAATAATATTTTTAAGTGAAAAAATAAAATTAATTCTGGATTTCTTCACTGAAATTACACCAGAATTATCAATTAATTTGGGAAAATTGACATTTTTTTCAGTAATGAGTCTTCTAAATCAGGTATATAGGCTATTCATCTTCTGCAGTTGTAAACTACACTTGCCTGGCACACTGAAATTTCTTCCTACACCTGTTTCTTGATGCTGTTATGAACAAGATGGTATAGACATATTTTCCAAGTGGTCAATACTGAAATACCAATTTTATGAGACTAATATAAGAAAATAGCTGATATATGAAAATTCTGTGTGTATAATTTACCAGCGTTTTCCTTTAGTAATTCAGTTCATCAGCTGATATGCTTAAGCCTGGCCTTCCAGATTTTTGAAAAAAATTATATTCAAAATAGTAATGTTTTCTGCTTCCTAATATTCCTTCTATGATCTTCTTATCTCACATTACTGACTGGAATTTCCCAAATAGTAGAGCTGCTGTCCTAGCCTTACTAGCCCAATAACAATCATCTTTTGATTGCCAAGAGCCAAGTGCTGAGGCAGATGCTGGAGAGAGAGAGAGCAAGGAACACCAGGCTCTGTCCATGCTCTCAGGGGACTCACACACCTTGAGAGGGTCAGATGCTAAACACGGAAATAACTACTTCCAAATGAAGCACTGACCGCTCCCAGAAATAGGAAGTGCTCCTGTGCTGGGCAGAAGCACAAGGGAGAATCCATACTTCACACAGAGGATGACTTGACTGCTCAAGATTAGGCTGACGTTCTATCAGATTAAAGATCATGTGAGACAGAGGGATCCAAGATGGCTGATTAGGAGCAGCTCAGGATTGCAGCTCCCAGTGAAGGCACAGAGGGTGAGCGGACGACGCATTTCCAGACGGATGTTTATTGCCCACAGACCAGGAGATTATCAGGCGCAGGAGCCCCACAGGTCGCCAGCGCGGCTGGTTTGGCCAGCGCAGCTGTTTTGCTGGCGCCCTGGCACAGCGGTTCTCCACACAAAATATACGGGTCTGGAAGCCATTTTAGCTGGTGATTGGACCTCCGGGAAGGCAGAGTTGCTAATTCATCTGATTAAAAAGGGGACTGAAGCAGGCAGCCAGGACAGGAGATTCCCGGGTGAAAAGGTGCCACGAATCTCGGCGCTGGTGTTTTAGTCGGAGCAGTGGGTTGCTGCACCGGAAATCACACAGATCCTGGCGCCTTCTCAACACGAAACTGGAACACCTGGGAGACAGTCAACCATTCAACTGAAAAAAAGGCTCTGAGGCAGGGAGCCAGGTGATCAGGCTCGGCTGATCCGACCCCCACAAAAAAACAGTAATCGGAAACGCTCTGGATTGACAGTTTCACAACAAGCACAGCTGAACCCGGGACGGTCCAGCTTTGTGGGGGAGGGGCGCCCGCCATTACCGAGGCAGTCCACCACCATGGAGGTAGTTTGCCATTGCCAGGGCAGCCCGCCATTGCCGAGGCAGCCCGCCATTAAAGAGAGAGTTGGCCATTATAGAGGTGGGCCGCCATTGTGGAGGCAATTCTAGCTACACCCGTATAAACAGGACTGCAGGGAAGTTCACAGGATAGCTGGGCGGTGCCCACAGCAGCTCATCAAACCTCTACAGGCAGACAGTGACTAGGCTGCCTCCTCGCTGGGCAGGGCAGCCCTGAAAAAAGGCAGCAGCACAACAAAAACTCATAAATAAAGCCCTAACTCCTCGGGACAGAGCACCTGCGGAAAAAAATGGGGTTTATGAGTTCTGCCGCAGTAGACTTAAACGTATCTGCCCAGCAGCTCTGAACGAACAATGGAGCTGACAGCTCACCACTTGAGCTCCTATAAAGGACAGACTGTCTCCTCAAACACCTCCCTGACCCCTGTATATCCAACGAGTCACCCCATAAAGGAGAGCTTAGACTGACATCTGGTGGGTATCCTTCTGGGACAAAGATAGCAAAAGAAGAAACTGGCAGCAACTCTTACTGTTGTTCTTCAGCCGCTGCAGGTGATCCCCAGGCAAGCAGAGCCTGGAGTGGACCTCAGCAGTCCTACAGCAGAGGGGCCAGACTGTTAGAAGGAAAACTAAGAAACAGAAAGAAGTAACTTCATCATCAACAAACTGGACGTCCACTCAGAGACCCCATCTGAAAGTCAACAACTACAAAGACGACAGGTGGATAAATCCACAAAGATGGGAAGAAACCAGCGCAAAAAGGAGGAAAACACCAAAAACCAGAACACCTCTCCTCTTACAAGGGATCACAACTCCTCACCAGCAAGGAAACAAGGCTGGATGGAGAATGAGGGTGATGAGTTGACAGAAACAGGCTTCAGAAGGCGGGTAATAAGAAACTTCTGTGAGCTAAAAGAACATGTTCTAACCCAATGCAAAGAAACTAAGAACCTTGAAAAAAGATTTGGCGAAATGCTAACGAGAATAAACAGCTTAGAGAAGAATATAAGTGAATTGATGAAGCTGAAAAACACAACATGAGAACTTTGCGAAGCATACACAAGTTTCAACAGCCGAACTGACCAAGGAGAACAAAGGATATCGGAGATCGAAGATCAACTCAATGAAATAAAATGAGAAGGCAAGAGTAGAGAAAAAAGGGTAAAAAGGAAGGAATAAAGTCTCCAAGAAATATGGGACTATGTGAAAAGACCTAATCTACGTTTCATGGGTGTACCTGAACGTGATGGAGAGAATGAATCCAAGCTGGAAAATACTCTTCAGGATATTATCCAGGAAAACTTCCCCAACCTAGCAAGGCAGACCAATATTCAAGTCCAGGAAATACAGAGACCACCACAAGATATTCCTCAAGAAGAGCAATCCCAAGGCACATAATTGTCAGATTCACCAGGGTTGAAATGAAGGAGACAATGCTAAAGGTAGCCACAGAGCAAGGTCAGGTTACCCACAAAGGGAAGCGCATCAGACTCACAGCAGAAACCCTACAAGCCAGAAGAGAGTGGGGGCCAATATTCAACATCCTTAAAGAAAAGAACTTTCAACCCAGAATTTCATATCCAGCCAAACTAAGCCTCATAAGTGAAGGAAAAATAAAATCCTTTGCAAACAAGCAAGTACTCAGAAATTTCATCACCACCAGGCCTGCTTTACAAGAGCTCCTGAAAGAGGCACTAAACATAGAAAGGAACAACCAGCATCAGCCACTCCAAAAACATACCAAATAGTAAAGAGCATCAACACAATGAAGAAACTGCATCAACTAACCGGCAAAACAGCCAGCTAGCATCAAAATTCACACATAACAATATTAACCCTAAATGTAAAGGAGCTAAATGCCCCAATCAAAAGACACAGGCTGGCAAATTGGATAAAAAGCCAAAACCCATTGGTGTGCTGTATCCAGGAAACCCATCTGACATGCAAGGATACACAAAGGCTCAAAATAAAGGGATGGAGGAAGATTTACCAACCAAATGGAGAGCAAAAAAAAAGCAGGTGTTGCAATTTCTCATCTCTGATAAAATAGACTTTAAACCAACAAAGATCAAAAGAGACAAAGAAAGATATTACATAATGGTAAAAGAATCAATGCAACAAGAAGAGCTAATGATCCTAAATATATACGCACCCAATACAGGAGCATCCAGATACATAAGGCAAGTTCTTAATGACTTACAAAGAGACTTAGACTCCCACACAATAATAGTGGGAGATTTGAAAACCCCATTGTCAATATTAGACAAATCAACGAGACAGAGAATTTTTTTTTTTTTTTTTTTTTTTTTTTTTTTTTTAAGATGGGGTTTCACCGTGTTGGTCAGGTTGGTCTTGAACTCCAGACCTCAGGTGATCCACCCGCCTTGGCCTCCAAAGTGCTTGGATTACAGGTGTGAGCCACCACGCCTGGCCGAGACAGAGAATTAACAAGGATATCCAGGACTTGAACTCAGACCTGGACCAAGCAAACCTAATAGACATTTACAGAACTCTCCCCCCCAAATCCACAGAATA
>PVKV010028357.1:0-25111 GCA_004027835.1 Alouatta palliata | reverse complement strand
CTCCAAGGAGTAAGACCCCTGGACCACCAGCCCCAGCGAGAGCACGAGAGGGAGAGGCCCTCACTGCTGGGGAGTCCCTGCCACACTGAGTCCTCCACCACACTGAATTGAATTGCCCCTCCTCACAGTTTCCATGCAGACCCCTTGAAGAGGGAAGGGCCTAGGGAGCCCCACCTTGTCGTGTACCATCAATAAAGTCTCCTGTGCTCAGCCAAAAAAAAAACAAAAAAAAAAAAAAAAAAAGAAAGCATCATTTTGTACTTGTAACCCCTATGCTCAAAAAAACCTCAATAACACACACACACACACAAAAAAAAAACCCTCAGTGGTTCCTTTAGCCTGTTCTTCAGTCTGACTTTGAGTCAAAAAAAAAAAAAAAAAAATCCACAAGAACTGAATCCTGCTTCTTCCTTACTAGCTCTAAATCTTGTGACTCACTTAATGTCTCTAACCTTCAGTTGTCTTACCTATAAAATGGGGATAATAAAATGGAGTTGTGTAAGGATTAAAAAAGATGAAATACATAAAGGACTAAGCGCATAATAAATATAAGCTGTTATCGCTCACAACTCTTGTACGCAAACCTTCTGTTACAGACAATGTGTGCACTGCTTCTCTTACAAAATCTGCCTCAATTTACATTATCCTCACTCCTCTCCATTAAGAATAGGTACTCTATAAGTATCTACTGCATGAATCAATGTCTGTACAACCTTATCCTCAAGGCACAAGTCAAGGGCCACTTACTTCAGGGAGGCTTCCTTACCCATCTTCCATGAGCTTCACTCTTAAGTGTCACTGGAGAAGGGTAGAAGAAGAATATGTCTAACTATTCAAAACCTAAGATAAACTAGAAAATATGTGACACATCAATGCATTATTTCATCTAATTCTCAAAAAGAAAGATAAAGTAACATATACAAAGTCAAATAGCTGGTAACTGATAGAACTGAGATTCAAATTCTGATATCCCTGATACCCCTTTTCTTTTTTTTTGAGATGGACTTTTGGTATTGTTGCCCAGGCTGGAGTGCAATCTCATAATCTTAGCTCACTACAACCTCTGCCTCCCAGTTTCAAGCAATTCTCCTGCCTCAGCCTCCCAAGTAGCTGGGATTACAGGCATACGCCACGACATCGGCTAATTTTTTATTTTTAGTAGGGACAGGGTTTCACCATGTTGATCAGGCTGGCTGCTCTTGAACTGCTGACTTCAAGTGATCCACCCACATTGGCCTCTGTTTCGGGATTACCAGCATGAGCCACCAGGCCTGGCCTGATCCCTTTTTGAAGTCCAACTTCTTTCCACCACACCCACCTTGCATCTTAGTACATGGCGGTATACATTTAATCAACTATCCAACACGTATAAAGAGAATAGCTATATGCTCCAAGTAGCCCCACCCACACCGACGCGGATAACTGAAACAAAACTGTCACGAAACAATGCTTACCCTTAGTATGTGCAATGTGCTCTAACATTTTCTTCCATTTCACTTAATATAAAATAAAATGCTATTCAGTTCCCACTAATTTTTTTTCACAACTACCGATGAGTAGCAACCCTAAGTTTCAAATACACAGATGAAAGGGTACGAGACCACATGAGATGGAAAATTTATCCTCAATAAGTACTTCACCTGGTTGGAGATATAACAGTAAAACACAACTCTTTTTCCTGAACACCCCTCCAACCTACCTTGCTGGAGTAGGAGAACCTATGTTCCTGTTGCTGCCCCAAGCTTCCCTATCATAGAATATAATCCACAAATTATCTAGGCTATAGATATAACAAGTATTAGGCATTCAACAAATATTTGTTGACTGAATGAATTAATGAATTAAAGTGCTATGGATTTTCAGAGGGAGAAGTAGATAGCATAAACTCTCTCCCCAACTATATCATAATCCTCTGAGGACAGGAACAATCTTTCGTATAGTTGTATATCAAGAGCTCAATGTTTGTAGATGTTTTAAGTTTTACAAATCTGAGCCTTATACAGTGAGCTATGATTGTGCCACTACACTCCAGCCTGAATGGCAATGCAACAAGACTCTGTCTCCAAAAAAAATAGACTGGCCACAATGAATGTGGAAAAGCAGAGAAACATGAATCTTTGTCAAAAAAATTTGAGGAAAAAATTTCCAACTCCAGGCCAAGTGCGGTGGCTCAGGCTTGTAATCCCAGCACTTTGGGAGGCAGAGGTGGGCAGATCACTTGAGGTCAGAAGTTCGAAACCAGCCTGGCCAACATGGTGAAACCCTGTCTCCATTAAAAATCTAAAACAGTTAGCTGGCTGTGGTGACTCGCGCCTGTAATTTCAGCTACTTGCGAGGCTGAGGCAGGAGAACTGCTTGAACCCGAGAGGTGGAGGTTGCAGTAAGAGAAGATCACACCACTACACTCCAGTCTGGCCAACAGAGCAAGAATCCATCTCAAAAAAAAAAAAAAAAAAATCCAGCTCCACTAAAAATTATTGGCCTCTACTCTAGATCTTTATTATTCAAAGTGCAGCCCCTATTGGCATTACCTGGGAGTTTGTTAGGAAAGCAGAGGCTCAGGCCCCACCAGGACCTAATGAATCAGAACCCCCATTTTAACATAATCCTCAGGAGATTCCTAACACACATTAACATTTGAGAAACATCAGTCCACACAGTAAAAATAAAATGGTGTCTGCAACCACAGAAAAAGTATCACCTTCTCTTGTGTTATCTCTGAAATAAATAATCCGACTTTTCAAGTAGAATTACAGATACAGCCATGACACACTTTCAGGAACATCAGAGTATAAATCTAAATTACTTCAATGAGAAATAATAATTGATCATCTGCTAAATATTGAAACTTTTAGAAGACATACAGAAATATGATCTCTGTCTTCTTAGGACACAAATTCTGTAACACAAGAAAATGAGACAATGCACTTCAATGGCCAAATTAATAATAAATCTTTAATATCAAGGATAAAGTTATTGAAAAAATATTTTGGCAAGAACATTTAAGAACATCTTTAATAGTCCTCAGTGTTACATAGACATATTGCCAAATATTCTCCATTAATTGTCCTATATATAAAGTTGTATAACAGAAGAAACTAGGTGACACAAAGTCAGATGCCCTAACCAAGTTCACTGACTCAAAGACTGGCATTACCCTTTAAATCAACACACACAATGTCATCCCAGGAGTCTGCTCTAGGAAATTGCAAAAACGCTTGCGAAACCCCCAAATCACAATCCTGTCATCTCAAAACTGAGTCAAGATCTGAGGCCACAGGGATTTAGGGTCAAATATGCCTTCTTCATTTAAAAAAAAATAAAAAGGCAAAGTAAAACAGGGGAAATCAGATGAGGGACTATTGCAGGTCCTTCTCATGGCCTTGCTGACCTACAAATACCTCTCCATCACAAGGCAGGCCAGAGGAAAATAACGGTGGTCTTTGAATTCATGTTTTTAAGTGTCCTAAACTTAATCCTAAAAGTTGGGAGCCTATCCTCTTCCTAGCAACAGGCATTCAGATGACAGCTCAATATCTAATT
Organism: Alouatta palliata; assembly: GCA_004027835.1. Classification (NCBI taxonomy): domain Eukaryota; kingdom Metazoa; phylum Chordata; class Mammalia; order Primates; family Atelidae; genus Alouatta; species Alouatta palliata. The sequence goes on along the minus strand of PVKV010028357.1, from coordinate 21,568 downwards.
CCCCTCCTCCTTCTCCCGTGCAAGAATTTGGATATCCTCCCCTTGCCACTCCCCCATCCCCCCAGCCGCCCCCAAAACACTCCGACCCCTCCAAAAGAGAGCCCGAAACAGGGCAAGTCCCCCAGAGCCCCTCGGGAGCACCAACTGCAGCCCCCGGCCCACCCTCCACTCTAAACTCGCCCTGAGGGAGGGCTGACGGGTCTCACCAAGTACAGAGGGGCATAGATCTTCAGGGACTCCTCCAGGGCACCCCCAGTGATCTGCAGGAAGGAGATCCGGCAGGAAGGGTGCCAAGTGTGGCCGATCTCATAGCAGTTATGAGGGATGGACTTGCTGAGGGCCGCCATGACGAGGAACAGCGCAGAGGAGCCGGGAGGGGGAGAGTCTGCGCCCTGCAGTGGGGGGGCGCGAGAGCCCAGCTGCCAGCCTCTGTCCCCGCCGGCAGCCGGAGGTGCGGAATGGAGGGGAAAGGTCACGAAAGCGGGGTTACTCTGGGCCGAAGTCCTCGGATGTTGAGCGCTCGGCGTATCGCTGCTCAAGGGGGCGGGACGCGCACCGCGGAGGCGGGGAGAGGCGGCGCGTGCGCGCTTCCTCAAGAGGGCCTCTGCTGGGGCGCGCTCCCGCGGCGGCGGCGCGCGCTGTCGCTCAGAAAGCGGTGCCGCTAGGTGAGCGGAGGCTTCGCCCACCGAACGCTGGCTGTACGCGAGGGAGAGCAGCTCGGGGACGCGCCGCCTCTGGCAGGAGTGCAGTGGGACGTGGCTTGGGTCAAATTGTACTTCAGCTTCCAAAACCAAGCCAAGTAGAAGGGAGGGTAGTGGAAGAAAGGTATTAAATGTCTTTGTTGAAACCTGGTGGAGGAAGAGGGTTGCCAGAGGAATAACGTCCTCCCCAGCATTGCCAGCTCGCCTTCCCGAGAGTCCCAGGTAATAAACAGCTAGGGCTGCCTGCTAGTTGCAACTGAACTGCCCCCAGTTGCTGGGCTTTCCAAGCTATGTGGTACCTGGGAAGGCTTGAAAAATCTCAGCTATATTCATACCCTGACCGTGTGGGGGAAAGGCAATAGGTCATCCTGTCCAAACTCTACGCCACGTTGCAATCCTGTCCACAGCATCCTAGATAGGTACTTATCAACCAAATAGCACACACTGTAGAGGCGGCATTGGTGTGTTAGAACTCAGAGCTGGCTAGGGAGCTTGGCCAACAATTAGCATGACAAGGGTCGTGTGTTGCCCGAGTCATACAATCCTTCTGTCAATTTCCTCGCGTATAACAACCTACGAGTTTCTTTGGAACTCTAAACTCCATAGTCTCTTAAAGCAGAAAGGAATTACCTTTAGAAGAATTCCATGCTAATCTTCTAGTCTTCATTCATTCATCTACAAATATTTACTGAGTCATTACTATTTTCCAGGCATTGTGCTAAGGAAACAGAAACAAGAGAGACAGAAAGGTATTTATTTTCACGAAACTAGCACTGTAGAGGGAGAAAGAAAATAAGAAAACCGAACAAGATAGTATCAGATAGGTGTAGTTGTTAGAAGAAAATAAAAGAGGAATTCTCATTTGAAAAGCCCAAAATAACAATGGCAAAAAGATAAAAGTTTCTTTCTCTCAGGTAAAGGTAGACAGTCCTAGGATAAAATGGTGGCTCCATAACGATTAGGGATCCCAGCCTCTTTCTGACAGGTTGCTATGCCAAATGCTACCTGTGATTTCCACCCTAACTTATAAAATAACTCCATCACCTAGCATGATATCGATATGCTAGCCAGGAAGACCAGCAAAAAGGGAAGAGAGGCCAGGCACTGTGGCTCACACCTGTAATCCCAGTACTTTTGAGAGGCTGAGGCGGGTGGATCCCTTGAGGTCAGGGGTTTGAGATCAGCCTAGCCAACATGGTTTCCCCGTCTCTACTAAAAATACAAAAATTAGCCGAAAGTGGTGATGTGCACCTGTAATCCTAGCTACTCGGGGGCTGATGCAGGAGAATCGCTTGAACCCAGAAAGCGAAGGCTGCAATTGGCCAAGATCGCGCCACTACATTCCAGGCTGGACAACAGAGAGAGACTCTGTCTCAAGAAAAAAAAAGGGGGCGGGGGGCAGTGGGGAAGAGAAGGGCATACTTCCTTTCTTTAAGAAAACTTCTCTAGACTGGGCTGCAGTGGCTCACACCTGTAATCCCAGTACTTTGGGAGGCTGAGGCAAGTGGATCACAAGGTCAAGAGTTTGAGACCAGCCTTGCCAATGTGGTGAAACCCCATCTCTACTAAAAATACAAAAATTAGATGGGCGTGGTGGTGGGCACCTGTAGTCTCAGCTATTTGGGAGGCTGAGGGAAGAGAATCCCTTGAACCCGGGAGCCAAGACTGGGCCACTGCACTCCAGCCTGGGCAACAGAGCAAGACTGTCTCAAACGAAAAAGAAAAGAAAACTTCCCATAAGATCCATACAAACTACTTCGACTTACATTCTTTGGACAAAGCTTAATCACATGGCCACACTTCACTGCAAGAGAGGCTGGGGAATACAATCTTTTTAATTAATTGGACAAATGCCCAGCTAACATCTGAGGTTTTATTACTGAGCAAACTGGGAAGAAAAAAAAAACAGATTTGAGGATATGAGGGGCAACTAGCAGTGTCTGCCATAGTCCTATGTCTCTGGCTACCCAAATATCTAGGCACATCATTCTTTCTACAGATAGACATACCTTCCCTTTTTCAAGAGAGGCAACCTAAAATCCCATGCAGTGGCTGAATCGTAGCCAAAGTCCAGAATATTTCTCAGTACCAGATGCAGATCTCATATTAAAGTTATCCTCCCCTTCAACACATCCAATATGCAATGGTAGAATAGGAACAAGATAATCATAATTTTTTTCAAATCTCCAATTCAGAAACTAAGAGGATCAAAAACACAACATAAGCTTTTCCAAAAAATTACAGAAATAGCAGTGCAGGCTTATTTTTCTTCAATAATCCATTCCTGAAAGTCTATAATCCTTCCACAAAAAAAAAATGCCAAATAGGAACTTAGTTTTAAATGGGAAAAATTAAAATGCATTACATTTCAACCAAAAAATTCTTAACAAGTATTTAAAATATAGTAGCAAATATTAACAAAAAATTATCATGTTAGGATGTACAATCCTATACAAATAGCCACTTATTCACCAAACAATTAATATGGGCTGGGTACAGTGGCTGACACCTGCAATCCCAGCACTTTGGGAGGCCAAGCTTGGTGGATCACCTGAGGTCAAGAGTTCAAAACCAGCCTGGCCAATATGGTGAAACTCCATCTCTACTAAAAATATGAAAAGTAGCCAGTCAAGGTGGCGGACACCTGTAATCCCAGCTACTTCAGAGGCTGAGGCAGGAGAATCACTTGAACCTGGGAGGCAGAGATTTCAGTGAGCTGAGATCGCGCCATTGCGCTCCAGCCTGGGCAGCAAGATGGAATCTCCATCTCAAAAAAAAAAAAAAAAAATCTAATGCAGAGGATTTAACAACACTAAACTTGTTTAGATCTATATGCAGTCATTGTAGAAATACTTATCAGGCAAAAGCACAATGACAAAGTATGGCTCACTCAAAATATGACACTGTAGTAGCTCTTGATTCCAGCAACATTCAATAACCAAGCTTTTCAGAATAGCTACATATAATTCTTATTTCCTTTTTTATTATTATTATTTTTTTTTTTTTTGAGACAGAGTCTTACCCAGGCTGGAGTACAATGGTACGATCTCGGCTCACTGCAACCGCCACTCCTCAGCTCAAGCAATTCTTCTGCCTCAGCCTCCCAACTAGCTGGGATTACAGGCATCTACCACCATACCCAGCTTATTTTTGTATTTTTGCCAACTCCTGCATTGTTTCATCATGATTTTTAGCTTTCTTGCATTGCGTTTCAATGTACTTCTATAGCTCAATGAACTTTGTTCCTACCCATATTCTGAATTCTATTTCTGTCATTCCGGCCATCTCAGCCTCTGCCCAGTTTCAAACCCTTGCTGGAAGGATGATATAGTCATTTGGAGGAAAGAACGCACTCTGGCTTTCTGAGTTTACAGCATTATTGTGCTGATTCTTATTCATCTTTGTGGGCTTATCCACCTTCAACTTTTGAGACTGTTGACCTTTGGATGGGGTTTTTTTTTTTTTTCTTTTATCCTATTTGATGACCTTGAGGGTTTGATTACAGTATAAGGTAGATTCAGCTGGCTGGCTTCATTTCTGGGAGATTTTAGGGGCCAACACGCAGCTCCCAACTTCTGGACTGTGTGCTCGAACTCTGGGGGACTTGTCTTGGGACCTGACTTTGTTCTCTGGATCTTCAAGGATTGGAGTCCACTGTGCTGTGGGGGCCAAAGTGTGGCAGATACAGCAAAGTGCTAGAGGATACAGAGTTGCCTGTCTCCCTGCATTCATTCACCACAGTGGTGGAGGCAAGGTAGCTATGGGGAGCATGGGGTAGTGGGGGATGGCTGCTGGAGACTGTACACTGTTGTACTGGAGGTGGTGTTGTCTCAGGGACAGGGTGCTGGCTGCTGCAAGTCTGGGTGCCTCTCTGTGGCCTGCAAGCAGGAGTAATCCCTCAGGGTGTAGAAGAATCCCCTGCACAGTGTTCTATGCATAGTGTTAGGGGAAGGGCAGGGCACTGACAAGGCTTTCTGGCTCTGTGCTTGCCAAGGCTCCCTCTGCAATGGTGGGGACAGGGAGCAGTGGCCAGGCAGGAAGAGTGGACTACACTCTCACATGTTGGCAGGGCAAGGAAAGCAAAACCTGCCTGTGTAGACATGGCTCAGTAAAGCAATATGGGAAGCTGCTGTGAGCTTGAGGGAGGCTGCAGTATAAGGAGGGATCACGCAGGCTGCTGCGTGGCCATAGGGGCCATATTAGTGGAGCTCTCCACAGGTCAGGCACTGTCTGCTGGTGCAGAAGCCATGGTGTGGGCCCCAGAACATCTGAGACTGCCCCATAAGCAGGTGTGGCCATGCTGGGGCCCCTGAAAAGACCAGCAGACCAAGAAGTGGTCAGGTTGAACCAGCCTCATCTGATGTGCCAGCCCGCCCTGCAGAGATCAGGTCTGACAGTTCCCCTAGGGCTAAAGTCTTTTTTTTTTTTTTTGAGGTGGCATAAGCCACCATGCCTGGCCAGGGTAAAGTCTCTTAAGGGAGCAAGTCAAGCCTAGAGGGATGGCCATCCCTGGCTGTGCTCCACTACAAATACTCTGGCACCAAACCCTCTGGCTTGCTGCCCCACCACTTCTCTAAGCAGCTCTCCCTGCTACCTCAAATGTCCGTGGTGGTTGAGGGAGCTGTTCCACTTGCCTGCTTCTAGTCAGCCATCTTGTCCTCCTCTGTATTTTATTTTACTTTATACATTTAAAGGTTATTAGTCTGAGAAGGGATCCATAGTCTTCACTAAACTGCTAAAGAGATTCCTGGCACAAAAACATTTTTTAAATGCCTGCCTTAGATTGATAGTAAAATTTCTGTAACCTCCATTTCTCTTAGCTTTTCTGTTTCAATCTATTTTTTTTATCTCCTTAGCTAGGTGATAAAGATATAGAAGGCCCTCAGTTAGGGCAGTACACGACCAAGAACAGCAGCTTTGAGGTGGGAAGAGCCACAGCTCACTGCTCTGGTTTCTTACTTACTCACAGCTTCAGATCCAAGGGACATCCCTGTCCTGTTTTAAACATTCATTAAATTTTTTGTCAGTGCTGGAGTCTTGTTGAGGGAAGAAGAGATGATCAGTATGCACGTGGTTGGCCATATTAAAGCTGGGATGCATGTATTAATTTTGCATTTAGAAAAAGAGGGGAGGCCGGGCGCAGTGGCTCACACCTGTAATCCCAGCAGTTTGGGAGGCCGAGGCGGGCGATTCACCTGAGGTCAGGAGTTCAAGACTAGCCTGACCACCATGGAGAAACCTTGTCTTTACTAAAAATTCTAAAATCAGCTGGGCATGGTGGCACGTGCCTGTAATCCCAGCTACTCAGGAGGCTGAGGCAGGAGAATAGCTTGAACCCAGGAGGCAGAGGTTGCCGTGAGCCGAGATCGCACCATGGCACTCCAGCCTGGGCAACAAGAGCGAAACTTCGTTTCAAAAAGGAAGAAGGGAAAAATGAAGTCATACATTCTTGATCTTTCTTTTTTTCTTACAATAATATACTCTTCCAAAGCTATTTTACGAGTGGGAAAACTAGAGGTGGAACAAGCTAAGCATTTATTCAAAGTCATGTAGTTGGTTAATAACAGGGATGAGACTAGAATGCATACCTGCTGGTTTCTTCTACAGTACCTGCCCTTTTTAGCTGTCTTATGATACATGTCTTTCCTCTCCAGGAGGTAACAGTGTTAATATTACAAGCTATAGCCTAGAAAAATCATTACGTTATTTGTTTCGTTATTGTACATATGGTTTTCTTTGCCTGAAATACTGTTCAGTTGGTTAGTCAACAGATGGTCTACAACACTTGAGGTGTTTTCAAGCACTGAGCACCAAAATACAACACTGAGCAAGATCCAGTCCCTACCCACACGGAACTTATAGTCAGTCCAGTAACAAAGATAAACAACAAGCAAATACTTAATTTCTCTCCCCTTCTTTTGGTGACCTTCTATTTACCTTTCAGGATCCAACTGAAATGCAACTTCTCTGTGAAGCCTTTTGGGTCAAGCTAATTGTCTTTTCTGAATATGGTCCGCCCCTCTGTTATCAACTGAGAACAGGTTTTTTATTTTAATATTTTAGTTAACGGTGTATCTGTCACCCCATTCACCTCTATTCCCCAACCAGGAAGTAAGGGCACGGCAGCTTTGCTTATTCGTTTTGCTATCTACTTCAGGACGTAGCACAATGCCTAGTACATGATAGGCATTAAATACTTGAATGAATAGAACTGAAGGCAAGAAAATAGAAAGTTATTTATGACTCATTTCTGAATACTGCATAACTAGTTGTGTTTTTAAATTTAAAATGGTGTTCCCCATTGATGATGTTTAAGTCTCTGATTGGAAAAAATCTATTTTCATTGTTTGGGCTACTGGCCAAAATAAATGGAAATAGACATGTAAGCACTTGCCAGCTGTTGTTCGTTATAAAATCTTAAAGTCTATTCAGAAACTGATTGAGAAAATTCACCTTTTGTTTCAATTTATCTGAGCTGACAGTCTCTACAACCTAAACCCATTAGAATCCATACCTCCAAATTCATTTAGTTCTGTATGACTTATGATTACAAAAATTGAATCTCTAAAGAATCTCAATTTCACTATTTGACTAACTCTAATTCTTAAACCTTTATAAAATTATTTTTGAATTATTGTTGACAAGCCACCTATCTAAGTTTCAAGAAAAAGAAATCAAAATTAGTTCCATATTTATGTGGCCATGGAAAAGGGAAAAGGCTGTGTCCCCTGGAAGGAGGCAGCAGTTTCCCTTCTGCTCTCTTCTTAGGGCTAAATTCCCCTTTGTGAGTGACACCCTTAAGAAAAGCAGAGACCACTGTGGGTAGGCAGTCACACAATACTTGAAACCAGAGCCCTGATGAAAAATGGGCCTGATATCTGTGAAGGCTAGAGTGGGGATGGTGGCTTGAGTGTTGTAATCTCAGATCTTCAAGTAGTTTTTGCAGCGGGTGGAAACTTTCATTCATCTTGAGGCAGATTAATTCTTAGTTTGGGGATAATTATCTAAATGGACGAGGTTAGATATGCTTATATTGAGCCAGACCCTTTTCAGGAATGGGACTTTGACAGCTATATCTCTAGAGAGCTAAACTTTTCTGCCCAGTAATACAAATCTTGTCTTTATTATGGGCAAAGCTACATATCAGCAGTTTACTATGCCTCTGGAGAAATATTTCCTTTAAAATGTGGGTGTAGACTACCCTAGCCTGTATGGTATTGTTTATTGTAATAGAAATGCTCATGCTTCCTGTTTAAACAGCTTTTCATGGGAAACTGGGAGAGAAGACTAGGACTGCAGAGAAACTGCGGTTCTGATTTTGAGTTCATGCTGGATAAAATGCTGTAAAAAAAATGGGACTGGGCTAGGTTTAATGCTAAAAGACTGGCCTGCTATTCTCTCATACACATTAATATTCAAACGTCCCATTGGATATTTTGCTTTTATATGATGATGTCACAGAGGCCATAGGAAGATGCCTGACCCCATGAATGGAGAAAGGCTGGAGTTTACCCACAGGAAGTAAACAGGAAAAGAGGATAGGGGAGGCAGGCCTGAGACCCGAGAGACAGAGAGAGAAATGTGGCCTTCTCCTGGGTTCCTGGACATTGGGGCCTAGACTTTCAGCAGAGCAGACTTGCTGGAGGTTGTCCCTAAAGGGAAGAGATAAACAAACCTTGCCAGAAGGCCCAATCTTGAGAATAGGGAGGCACTCTCAAGACAGGGGTCCCCAACTCCTGGGCTACAGATCAGTAGCAGTTCGCGGCCTGTTAGGAACTGGGCCACACAGCAGGAGTTAAGTGGCAGGCAAGTAAGCATTACTTCCTGAGCTCCACTACCTGTCAGATCAGTGGCAGCATGGGAGCATGGAGCCCACTGTAAACTGTGTGTGAGAGGGAGCTAGGTTGTGTGACACTTATAAGAATCTAATTAATGCCTGATAATCTGAGGTGGAACAGTTTCATCCCAAAACCATCTCCCCCTACCATCCATGGAAAAACTGTCTTCTTCCAAACTGGTCCCTGATACTAAAACGGTTGGGGACTGCCATTCTAAGAGCCCAAGGCAGCCTATGCTCTGGCTTGTGGACTCTGAGAACATTCAGAATTAGGAGGCATTTTTGTTTGTCAGTTTAATAATTCCTTTCTCACAGTCCTTCAGCATTTTGCAGTTTGGTGTTCATCATGCTGTGGGAAATTAAAGGGTCTGTGTCCACCCCCGGATCATCTAGTAAAGGGAAGAAAAGCCTTTCTCTCCTTAAGGCCAGCATGGCTGCAGTAGCATCAATCCTGGGGTTGCAGGAGATGAGGGGTGACACTGGTGGAGCTACAGTGAGCAATCTGCCACCACAGGGTGGCCAGGGCAGTATGGGTTTGTGGAAGATGGAAGGTGAAAAGACCTACTTGTGGAGAGAAGCCTCATAAAAGATTGGACTTTCTGTCATTAGATGAGATGAAAGTTTGAGCCACAGTAATTTGGACATTACAAGGTAAACCTGACCTCATCTTTAATCATAGTCTGGTGCATCCAGGTAGACTGCCTATATGTATATGGAGCACACCATAAAACACAGTCTCTGTATCTTAGTAACCTATAACATGAGTTTGCAGAAAAAAAAAAAATGGCTTCCCAACTGAATTTGTGGAAATCTTATTATTTTACAGTCACATTCCGTTTATCCATTTGTTAGAACTATAATCATGTAATGAACCCCATCGTGTGCCAAGCAGTATGATAGAAACCAAAGTACATCCACTGACGTGTAGCTGGTGTCAACTCCTCCACGCTCAAGGTAGAATTATGACAGCATATTCAATTTTCCTATTTAAATGAAAAATGACTTGCGTCTCCTCACGTCAGGTTTGTGGGGAATCTGCTGTCTCTTCCTTGGGACCCCTTTCCCTTCTTCTAGATCTTCTGAGAACCCTGGAGGGTATACACATTCCAAATGAGAGGTACATTTGACTTTTGCTTCAAGTTAAGGTAAGCTCTCATATCCAAGCACCCACTACTATTCCTGCCATGCCTCATGGTGTGCTGTTGAAAGTTGGCCTTCCACTATCAGCCAGGCCCTATAGCGGCTCACTGTCAGACACTGCTGCTGACCCAGTTTATTGCACCAGCTAGCATGGTCTTTTGATGGAAGGTGTCTTCATGAGAGACTCCATTCTTTCGATGCCATGATCAGCAGAGAATGTTCCCTGCTGGATCTCCCAGTCTGCAGCATTTAGTGCTCAGTCCTTTGCATTACATAAAACCATTCCCCTTCAATCCCCACCATCAATCCACCTTCACTCAGACCAGGTGAAGTGTTAGCATCTCACAGACTGAAAAACCAGGGGCCAGTCCACTTTCCATTTCAACTGTAAAAATACAGAAGTGCTATATTCATACATCTCACAGACAAAAGGCCCTTTCATGCCCTCAGCTAAAGTGACTATCTAGGTGGTCTCCAGAGCCACCACTCCTGGCAGCAGTTTTCTGTTGACCCTTAGACACAAAGGGTCCTTCCTTGGCAATAGGATTTAGAAAGCTTGCCATGAATTTCAAACTCCAAATTCCAGGATTCCCATCTATCATCTCCTGAGAGGCAATTACCTTTTGTGTCTCAATAATTCAAGCCCAAAGCTTCCCAAAGCAGTGGAGACAAAACTTATGTTTAGTCCCTTACAAGGCATCCTTGTGTCAAATGTTAAAAGACAGTCCATGCCTCCGTGATTTCTCCTGTCTAATAGGGAAGATATGTATGGAGATTAAAATAGAAGTATAATGTAAGATACATGAGTAAATAAAGGCAGAGGCAGAAGCGCCTAACTATTTTGGGCTTCTGGAGGGTTAGACCAGAGGAGTTCAAAGAGTTTGAATTATGCCTTGAAGAAATAGTAGAAGTTTTCCTGATGAATAAAGCCTTAAAACACATTCTAGGTATGCATTCATATATCATTAATTCAATGACTATCTACTAACTGGCTACACAGTGAGTGACACTATTCTAGCTGCTGTGGGTAGAGCAAGAAGCAAGGCAAACAACTCTCCTGCTGTCTTGGAGGTGGAAGGCAAAGAGCTATGCAAGCAGCTTGTTGTCTGTGTCCCCCAAGTGGCTGAGTCACACAGGTCCTCCCAGCAGGCAGTCTTACATGGCTAACTATGCCCAAGACAATGAGCATCACCCTAGACATCTTCCACCAATATAAGGTGGGCCAATGTTTATTAAGCATTTACTGTGTCCGAGGTTGTGTCTGCTCTATATCTATTATCTCATTTAATTCTCACAACAACCCTATGAAGATGATAAATTATGACCCCCATTTAACAGATGAGGAAAACAGGGACACTCATGATCTAGAGGACTGTCTAGGGTCAAAGACTTCACAGGTAAAGGAGATGGATATGAACCTAAGCATTTTGATTCCAGAGCCTGGACCCTCAGCCATTCTGCTTAGTCCTGCCAACAAGCATCCCCCAACTGCCTCTTTTAATTACACTGCTTCCTTTTCTTTACTCCCTGGCATTCTCTGCCCCTCTGCCTCATCCTCATCTTTAGTTATTTGTCTCCTTTCCCTTTCCTGTACCCCCTCACTATCATAATGGAAGGCAATTAGCTGGGAAGGCGGGCAGGAGCTACGCTCTGACTTCTCTCAGAAATCAGGGGGTTTTACTTCCATTTGAAGTTTTCTGCCTAAATGCCACACTTAATAAGGGAATACGACAGTCTCCCACACACCAATGAGAAAGAAAGGCAGTTTCAGACATCTCTGAACGTGTACTTAGCAATATCTGCTATCTATCATTTCCACTGGACTAGGAGCTCCATGGAGCCTGCATTTCAATAATTATCTCTGCATTCCATGTAAAGACAAAATCCAAGTTCTATCCCAGTACCAATCACAGAAGGCACACATGGTGAATAACACTTTTTTTGTTAAATGGGAAAGTATAATTGAATTTAAAAATTATTTTTATTTAGATGTTTTGTATCTTTACCATAAAGTGATTGATGATTAGAAGCTGAGGAGAACTGGTAACACAAGGAGATAATGCATTTCGAAAACAAACAGCAACAGAAAAAAGTAAGAAGAGGCCAGCTGCCATGGCTCATGCCTGAAATCCTAGCACTTTGGGAGGCCAAGGCAGGTGGATCATCCAAGGTCAGGAACTGGAGATCAGCCCGGCCAATATGGTGAAACCCTGTCTCTACTAAAACTATAAAATATTAGCCAGGCATTGTAGTGCATACCTGTAGTCCCACCTACTCGGGAGGCTGAGGCAGCAGAATCGCTTGAACCTGGGAAGCACAGGACCCTGTCTCTACTAAAACTATAAAATATTAGCCAGGCATTGTAGTGCATACCTGTAGTCCCACCTACTCGGGAGGCTGAGGCAGCAGAATCACTTGAACCTGGGAAGCACAGGTTGCAGTGACCCAAGATTGCTCCGCTGCACTGGGTGACAGAGCAAGACTCCATCTCAAAAAAAAAAAAAAGGAAAGTAAGAATTACCAATTGGAGAAAGAACAATAATGATTATAAAAGTATCAATAATAATTATCATTGTATTGAATTAGACACTGTTTTAGGTGTTTGCATACGTTAATTAGCATTTTCCAATAATTCACATAACAAATCATTTTATGGATGAAAAAATTGAGACTTGCAGGGCTTAAGAAGCTTAACCACCAGGCATGGTGCACGGTGGCTCATGCCTGTAATCCCAACCGTTTGGGAGGCTGAGGCGGGCGGATCACCTGAAGTCAGGAGTTCGAGACCAGTCTGACCAACAAGATGAAACCCTGTCTCTACTAAAAATATAAAATTAGCCGGGCGTGGTGGCGCACACTTATAATCCCAGCTACTCGAGAGGCTGAAGCGGAAGAATCGCTTGAACCCGGGAGGTAGAGGTTGCAGTGAGCCGAGATCGCATCATCACACTCCAGCCTGGCAACAGAGTGAGACTCCATCTCAAAAAAAAAAAAAAAAAAGGAACTTAACCAAGAAAATTAGCCATTATTTATTCCTGAGTAGATAGTAACAACTGAAATGACCTTAAAATGATCAGTTGTACATCTTGGTTTATGTTCCATAGAGCTGCCAAGGACATGAGTGAAAATTCAGCAGACCAGCTAAGAAGGGGTTGTTGGAAGAGAATGCCATATCTGTCTTCTGACTCTGCTCTGGCCACCTCCCCTTCCTCAGTGCACAGATATAATTCACTATTTTGATTCTAATCACCAAACCCTTCTTGCATGGCTTGGACAAAAGAGTCAGTGACCTACTTGATGAAGTACTGTCTCCCAAACTTCTCTGAATTCAAGAGCTACTTATTATAAATTAAAATATCCATGCTTTCGGTGGTTTGCACCTGTAGTCCTAGCTACTCAGGAGGCTGAAGCAGGAGAATTGCTTGGACCCAAGAGGCAGAAGCTGCAGTGAGCCGAGGTCGCGCCACTGCACTCTTGCCTGGGTGACAAAGTGAGACTCCATCTCAAAAAAAATATATATATATATTTAAATATATATTTATATGTATAAATATATGTAAATATAAATATGTTAAATATATGTTATATACATTTATAGACATATACACATACACACACACAAGTATCTCTCTCTCTCTCCATGCTTTACTTGTGGATATTATAATCCAGTGGATTTCAGGTCAGGCCTAAAAATCTAAATTTTTCCAAGCACCCTCATACGATGGAGTTCAAATGAGAAGAAAAAACCCAAGTTAATGAGTAAGAATCCACTTCCACTGTTTCAGTACTTTCCAAACCTGGACATTGGAATCACCTGAGAAACTTTAAAAGCCAACAGATGCTTCGGACCTGATTAAAACAAAACAAAACAAAACAAAACAAAACAAATTTCAAAGCTAGAGAAAAGTTGCAAGAAGAATACAGGTACCTTCTTTTCTGAAGCATTTGTTAGTTGTTAACGTGATGCCCTAGCCCTCTTAAATACTTTAGTGTTCCCTAAAAACAAGATCATTCATTCCCTTATATAACAAAAGAAAACCCATCGAACTCAGGAAAATTAACATCGACACTTCATTACTCTCCAGTCCATTCAAGTTTTGCAGATTGTTCCCTCCATGTTCTTCAAAGTAAAAAGAGAGTAGATTCTTCTATTGTATTTATATCACGTCTCTTTAGTCTCCTTTACTCTGAAACCAGTTCTCTAGCCTTTCCTTGATTTTCATGACCTTGACATTTTAAAATTAAATGCCTTTTTTTTTTCTTTTTTGAGTTGGAGTCTTGCTCTGTCACCAGGCTGGAGTGCAATGGCGCGTACTTTGCTCATGGCAACCTCCAACCCCCAGGTTCAAACAATTTTCCTGCCTCAGCCTCCCAAGCAGCTGAGATTACAGGAGCCCGCCACTACGCCAGGCTTTTTTTTTTTTTTTTTTTTTTTTGTATTTTTAGTACAGACAGGGTTTCACCGTGGTGGCCAGGCTGGTCTTGAACTCCTGACCTCAGGTAATTCGCCCGCCTCGGCCTCCCAAAATGCTGCGATTATAGGCATGAATGAGCCACCGCGCCCGGCTACATGCCATTTTTAGAATGACCCTTAATTTGTTAAGTTTCCTCATGATGGGATTCTGTTATGTATTTCTGAAAAGAATAACAGAAGTGATGCCATGTCTTCTCATTACATTCTCTCGGACGGCAAACTGTGTTGATTCGTGCGATTACTGGTTATGAGCACTTTGGTCACTTGATTAAGATGGTATTTGCTGTCTTATATAGAGTCACTCTTTTTTCTCTCTATAATTAATACGTTTTTTACAGGGAAGAAACTTAAGAATATGTAACTATCCTGTTCTTCATCAAATTTCAATTTATTCACTTATTTATTAACATTAGTGTATACACAAGTATTCCTATTTTATCCAGTGGGTTATAATTCCATTATTATCATTAGTCATATATGTTCAAATTGCCCCAGCTATGACCAGGGAAACTCCTTTAAGCTACCTCTTGTGCTCCTTAGACATGTCCTTTATTATTGTTTGAACGCTTTCTTAGGATAGGATGTCAAAGCTCATTTTTCACTTTCACTGCCCTAACGCTAGAATCAGCCAATTCTCCAGAAAACTCTGGTTCTTTTTACAGTATATAGAAATAAAAATGCTACATATGTCCCTTGCTACTGGGGTATTGCTGTTTCCAACACTTCAAGTTGTTAGAACTAATGGGGTACACACACATACACACACACAGTCATCCTTCTGCATCTTTGAAAGATTAGTTCCAGGACACCCCAGGGATACTAAGATCCAGAGATGCCCAAGTCCCTTGCAAAAAAAAAGCATCATGTTTGCATATAATCTATATACATCTTCCCATATACTATTTTTTTTTTTTTTGAGACTTTTCCAGTAAGTCTTTTCAGGGCAATATCAAGTAAACAAGGGCATAATACTATGTCAGCCAATTCGTTTGTTAGAAAAATTATTATAGGCTAATATTAAAAATTCAGATATTATAGAGACTACACAATATAGAAAGTTAAAATTTTCTTTAATTTCATTACCCAGGAGTGACCATAATTTCCTGTATATTCCTCATAATTTTTTCTATGCATATACTATCCGTTGTACACAGGTTTATTTGACATTTTTCCCCCAAATTGAACTTACGATGTCACTTTTAAACTTGCTATTTTTAACTTGACGGTTCTTTGAAAGGCTTTCTATATTAGTAGATAGAATTTCATTTAGTCCTTTTTAAGACTTTTTTATTTCATTTTAATCATTTTTTTCTTTATGTTTAGTTACTCGCCCACTACATGAATGCATTTTCAGTTTAAAATGTGTATCTATCTATCTATCTATCTAAGTTTAATAGTCTGCCTTTACTTTTGTCTAAGTATACTTTCTTTTTTAGAGGTAACGATTTTCTTTATGCATTTACAGACACACATACACACACGCACATACACTGAATTTTCTTTTTCATAAATGAGATAATAGACAACATTGAGTTTCAGGTCTTTTCAAATTTCAAAGCCAGAATAAATACACAAGGACTGTAACCTGTATATCATTCTAGGTCTTTTTTTCTCAAGGCCCTCCAATCTCATTTGTATTGCAGCCACTGCAAATACATCAGAGGCACTGGGAACTGAGCTGCATTAAAGAAAGAGGTGCATCAATATGATCTCCCTGGGACATGTGACCTTGTAGAACCTCTCCTCCTGTGGCTTTAGCACTCCAAAACCAATCTGAGAAGAAAAGAATGGAAGAGGAAAGTAGAGGAGAAATGTATAGGCCTCGTGGGCCCTTGGATGCCGGGGCTGTTAGGGTTGAGATGCAGTTCTCCCTAGGACTCTAGACTCTTGCCTCTTATAGTCAGAGGGATAGAGTTTGAAGCACGTAAGATTTTGGGAATCATGTAACTGAGCTAGGTCTAATGATCAATGATTGGAAGTGAAATGTGCAATAAAAGCCAACTGGGAGTTAACGCAAAGGCATTTTGAAAGTTTGCTTCAATGAGTTAAAAATTATAGCCTTTTGTCCCAAATTTCTCAACAAATACTCTATAGAAAATTTTAAGCCTCAGAGTCCTTAACTAATATTATTTAAGGAAATTTTACGTGTCTAATTGTGCAGATTATTTGCTAACTTTTAAGCAAGAAATGATCTCAAAATACCCTCGTGTCTACCGATATTTCAAGGTAAGGGAATGCTCTGGAATGCTTCCCATTTTCCAAATGTAATATTTTCCAAAATAAACTTTGGAGTAACTGCATGGTTGATATCATGTGAACATTTTAATTCACACAATCATATTCTGGAGTTTATGGTAGCTTGGCTTTTATCCAGGAGGTTTGGAAGTCCAAAAGCCAGCTGTTTCTTCTCTGTGGGAGAAAGATGGAGCATGTGAATCAGAATTGGTAAATTGGAGAGGAGGTCACAAACTGAATGGACTTAAGCAAAGTGCAGTGCAATCTGCAGTGGGAGAAAAGCCAGGTGCACAGAGGGGGAGGACTGGTTACCATTAAAGACTTAGGACCTCAGAGGAGAAATGAATGGTGAAGTTAACAACCCCTTATTTCTCTCTCTTCTAGAGGATGGGGCTGGTGTCATGAGATCCAGGTGCAACCATTGAGATATCAGGGGTCCCCATCCTGTTCTATTCAAAAGCCCCCCAAACCTTCAGTACCTATAGTTCATGTACTGCCTCTTCTGAGGAGCCTGCCTTGATGGCTTGATTGAAGTTATCAAATGACATCTCACTATTGAGATGATCTGTTTCCTTGTCCTTTTCTCAACGGAATGTGAGATTCTTGAGACCAAGATGTAACAGGCACATGATAATGATTCTTTGAATGCTGACTGAATGAGTTTCTCTGGTTGGAAAAAATCCACCCAACTCCTCCGAGCTCCCTTGGTGCTTTGCACTTACCTCACTCACGTGATCTTTCTCACATTCCATCTTGTACTATAATTTCTGTATTCTGTAGCTCCACTATTAGACTCAATTTTTCTGCAACAGAGATAAAATATTGCATGTAAATTATTAGCACCATATCTGCTATTAAATGATAGCTATTATTATTTGTGTAATGAGGTAGCTGGAGGAACAGAAAATAGATTTTATCTTTTAAACAATAGCTTCTGGGTGACAGTCGGTAGATCCAAGATGGCCGATTAGGAGCAGCTCAGGATTGCACTTCCCAGTGAAAGCACAGAGGGTGAGTGGACACCGTATTTCCAGACAGATTTTTATTGCCCACAGACCAGGAGATTCCCAGGCGGAGGAGCCCCACGGGTAGCCAGCACGGCTGTTTTGCCAGCGCCCCAGGGCGGTGGTTCTCCATACAAACTACACGGGTCCGGGAGCCGTTTTAGCTGGCGATTGGAGCTCCAGGAAGGCAGAGTCACCCATTCATCTGATTAAAAAGGGGACGGAAACAGGGAGCCAGGCCAGGAGGTTCCCGGGCAAAAAAGCGCTACGAATTTCAGTGCGGCTGTTTCAGCGGGCACAGTGGGTGGCCACACAGGAAATCACACAGATCCTGGCGTCTTTTCAGTAGGCGACTGGAACACCTGGGAGACAGTTGACCGTTCAACTAAAAAAAAGACTCTGAGGCAGGAAGCCAGGTAATCAGGCTTGGCTGGTCCCACTCCCACAAAAAAACAGCAATCGGAAACACTCTGGATGGAGAGTTTCACACTAAGCACAGCTGAACCCTGGACGGTCCAGCTCTGTGAGAGAGGGGACTCCGCCATTACCGAGGCAGTCCACCACTACGGAGGTAGTTTGCCATTGCCAAGGCAGTTCTAATTACACCCGTATAAACAGGACTGCAGGGAAGTTCACATGGCAGCTGGACAGAGCCCACAGCAGTTCAGCAAAGCCTCTGCAGGCAGACAGTGACTAGGCTGCCTCCTCACTGGGAAGGACAGCCCTGAAAAAAAGGCAGCAGCACAATGGAAACTGATAACTAAAGCCCTAATTCCTTGGGACAGAGCACTTGGGAAAAAAAGGGGTTTATGAGTTCTGCTGTAGCAGACTTAAAAGTACCTTCCCAGCAGCTCTGAATGAACAACGGAGCTCACAGCTCAGCAGTTGAGCTCCTATAAAGGACAGACTGTCTCCTCAAGCAGCTCCCTGACCCCCATATATCCAAAGAGTCACCTCATGAAGGAGAGCTCAGACTGACATCAGGCGGGTATACTTGTGGGGCAAAGATAGCAGAAGAAGAAACTGGCAGCAACCCTTACTGTTCTGCAGCTGTTACAGGTGATCCCCAGGCAAGCAGAGCCTGGAGTCGACCTCAGCAGTCCTACAGCACAGGGGCCAAACTGTTAGAAGGAAAACTAAGAAACAGAAAGAAATAACTTCATCATCAAGAAACTGAATGTCCACTCAGAGACCCAATCTGAAAGTCAACAACTACAAAGATGACGGGTGGATAAATCCACAAAGATGGGAAGAAACCAGCACAGAAAGGATAAAAACACCCAAAACCAGAACGCCTCTCCTCCTGCATGGAATTACAATTCCTCACCAGCAAGGGAACAAGGCAAGATGGAGAGTGAGTGTGATGAATTGACAGAATCAGGCTTCAGAAGGTGGGTAATAAGAAAATTCTGTGAGCTAAAAGAACATGTTCTAACCCAATGAAAAGAAACTAAGAACCTTGAAAAAAGATTTGATGAAATGCTAACGAGAATAAACAACTTAGAGAGGAATACAAGTGAATTGATGGAGCTGAAAAATACAACATGACAACTTTGTGAAGCATACTCAAGTTTCAACAGCCGAATCGACCAAGCAGAAGAAAGGATATCAGAGGTCGAAGATCAACTCAGAGAAATAAAACGAGAAGTCAAGAGTAGAGAAAAAAGGGTAAAAAGGAATGAACAAACTCTCCAAGAAATATGGGACTATGTGAAAAGACCTAATCTATGTTTGATAGGTGTACCTGAATGTGACAGAGAGAATGAATCCAAGCTGGAAAACACTCTTCAGAATATTATCCAGGAAAACTTCCCCAACCTAGCAAGGCAGGCCAATGTTCAAGTAGAGGATATACAGAGAACACCGCAAAGATATTCCTCAAGAAGAGCAACCCCAAGGCACATAATCATGAGATTCACCAGGGTTGAAATGAAGGAGAAAGTGCTAAGGGCAGCCAGAGAGAAAGGTCGGGTTACCCACAAAGGGAAGCCCATCAGACTCACAGTGGATCTCTCAGCAGAAACCCTACAAGCCAGAAGAGAGTGGGGGCCAATATTCAACATCCTTTAAGAAAAGAACTTTCAACCCAGAATTTCATATCCAGCCAAACTAAGCTTCATAAGTGAAGGAAAAATAAAATACTTTGCAAACAACCAAGTACTCAGAGATTTCGTCACCACCAGGCCTGCTTTACAAGAGCTCATGAAAGAAGCACTAAACATAGAAAGGAGCAAACAGTACCAGCCACCCCAAAAACATACCAAATGGTACAGACCATCAACACAATGAAGAAACTGCATCAACTAACGGGCAAAACAGCCAGCTAGCATCAAAATGGCAGGATCAGATTCACACATAACAATATTAAACCTAAATGTAAATGGGCTAAATGCCCCAATCAAAAGACACAGACTGGCAAACGGGATAAAAAGCCAAAATCCTTTGGTATGCTATATCCAGGAAACCAATCTCACATGCAAGGATACACAAAGGCTCAAAATAAAGGGATGGAGGAAGATTTACCAAGCAAATGGAGAGCAAAAAAAAGCAGGAGTTGCAATTCTCATCTCTGATAAAATAGACTTTAAACCAACAAAGATCAAAAGAGACAAAGAAGGACATTACATAATGGCAAAAGGATCAATGTAACAAGAAGAGCTAACAATCCTAAATATATATGCACCCAGTACATGAGCACCCATATACATAAAGCAAGTTCTTAATGACTTACAAAGAGACTTACACTCCCACACAATAATAGTGGGAGACTTTAACACCCCACTGTCAAAATTAGACATATCAACCAGACAGAAAATTAACAAGGATAGCCAGGACTTGAACTCAGACCTGGATCAAGCAAACCTAATAGACATTTACAGAACTCTCCACCCCAAATCCACAGAATATACATTCTTCTCAGCACCATATCGTACCTACTCTAAAATTGACCACATAATTGGAAGTAAATCACTCCTCAGCAAATGCAAAAGAACGGAAATCATAACAAACAGTCTCTCAGACCACAGTGCAATCAAGTTAGAACTCAGCATTCAGAAACTAACTCAGAACTGCACAGCTTCATGAAAACTGAACAACTGGCTCTTGAATGTTGACTGGATAAACAATGAAATGAAGGCAGAAATAAAGATGTTCTTCGAAACCAACTAGAACGAAGACACAACCACCAGAATCTCTGAGACACATTTAAAGCAGTCTCTAGAGGAAAATATATAGCAATAAATGCCCATATGAAAAGCAAGATGAGATCTAAAATTGACACCCCAAGGTCAAAATTGAAAGAGCTAGAAAAGCAAGATCAAAAAAACTCAAAAGCTGGCAGAAGACAAGAAATAACTAAGATCAGAGCAGAACTGAAGGAGATAGAGACACAAAAAACCCTTCAAAAAATCAATAAATCCAGGAGCTGTTTTTTTGAAAAGATCAACAAAATAGACCACTAGCCAGATTAACAAACAAGAAAGAAGAATCACATACATGCAATAAAGAACGATCAAGGGGATATCACCACAGATTCCACAGAAATTCAAACCATAATCAGAGATTATTACAAACAACTCTATGCACATCAACTAGTAAACCTGGAAGAAATGGATAAATTCCTGGACACTTCCATCCTCCTGACACTTCTTCCTAAACCAGGAAGAAGTCGAAACCCTGAATAGACCAATAACAAGGTCTGAAGTTGAGGCAGCAATTAAGAGCCTACCACCCAAAAAAAGCCCAGGTCCAGATGGGTTCACAGCCGAATTCTACCAGACATACAAAGAGAGCTGGTAACATTCCTTCTGAAACTATTCCAAACAATCCAAAAAGAAGGAATCCTTCCCAAATCATTTTATGAGACCAACATCATCCTGATACCAAAACCCAGCAGAGACTCAGCAAGAAAAGAAAACTACAAGCCAATATCCACGATGAACATAGATGCAAAAATCTTCAATAAAACACTGGCAAACAGCCGGGCGCGGTGGCTCATGCCTGTAATCCCAGCACTTTGGGAGGCCGAGGCGGGTGGATCACGAGGTCAAGAGATCGAGACCATCCTGGTCAACACGGTGAAACCCCGTCTCTACTAAAAATACAAAAAAAATTAGCTGGGCATGGTGGCACGTGCCTGTAGTCCCAGCTACTCGGGAGGCTGAGGCAGGAGAATTGC
>PVKV010028356.1:0-25111 GCA_004027835.1 Alouatta palliata | reverse complement strand
AAAAATACAAAAATTAGCTGGGCATGGTGGCACGTGCCTGTAGTCCCAGCTACTCGGGAGGCTGAGGCAGGAGAATTGCTTGAACCCAGGAGGCGGAGGTTGCGGTGAGCCGAGATGGCGCCATTGCACTCCAGCCTGGGTAACAAGAGCGAAACTCCGTCTCAAAAAAATAAATAAATAAATAAATAAATAAATAAAATAAAAATAATAATAAAAAAAAACAGAATTGGTCGGGCACGGTGGCTCATGCCTGTAATCCCAGAACTTTGGGAGGCCAAGGCAGGCAAATCACAAGGTCAAGAGATCGAGACCATCCTGGCCAAGATGGGGAAATCCCATCTTTACTAGGTGGCAGCTGTAATCCTCAGGAGGCTGAGGCAGGAGAATTGCTTGAACCCAGGAGGCGGAGGTTACAGTGAGCCGAGATTGTGCCATTACACTCCAGCCTGGGTGACAGAGCAAGACTCTGTCTCAACAACAACAACAACAAAGAGTGGCTCTTTGTTCAATACTACTTTTGTGTCTTTTTAACATTTTCCTCATATAGGTTTTCATGTTTCTCATGAAGTATATACTTAAGTATTTTTCTTGTTTGTTGCTGTATACATGGATCTTTTTCATTATATCATTTGACTAGTTTTTTTCAATACTTTATACTGAAGTTAATGCATATAACATGAAATTTCCCATCTTAACCATCTTTTTTTTGAAATGAAGATTTGCTTTTGTTGCCCAGGCTGGAGTGCAAGGGCAGGATCTCAGCTCACCACAACCTCTGCCTCCTGGGTTGAAGCGATTCTCCTGCCTCGGGCAATCCTCCTGAGTAGTTGGGATTACAGGCATGGGCCACCACGCCCGACTAATTTCGTATTTCTAGTAGAGAAGGGGTTTCTCCATGTTGGTCAGGCTGGTCTCAAACTCCCGACCTCAGGTGATCTGCCCGCCTCGGCCTCCCAAAGTGCTGGGATTACAGGCATGAGCCACCGCGCCCGGCCCATCTTAACCAGTTTTAATTGTATAGTTCTGTGGTATTAAGTACATTAATATAACACAACCATCACCACCTTTTATCTCCAGAACTCTTTAAATCTTGCAAAACTGAAACAATATTCCCATTAAACAATAACTCTCTATTTCCCCCTCCTCCAAGCCCCTGAAGATCTCTACTTTTTGTCTTAATTCATCATTTTTACCATTCTAGGTCCTTTATGTAAGTGTAGTCACAGTAAGTCATGTATCACTTAACGACAAGAATACATTCTAAGAAATGTATAGTTAGGCAATTTGTTGTGTGAATATGAATATCATAGACTGTACTTACACAAACCTAGATGGTCTAGCCTACTATATACCTAGGTTGTATTGTATAGCCTATTGCTCCAAGGCTACAAACCTATATAGCATGTTACTGTACTGAATACTGTAGGCAATTATAACACAATAGTAGGTGTCTGTGTATCTGAATCTATCTAACCATAGAAAAGGTGCAGTACAAATATGCACTATAAAAGACTTTTTTTTTTTAATTGGCTGGGCATAGTGGCTCATGCTTGTAATCCCAGCACTTTGGGATGCAGAGACAGGTGGATCACCTGAAGTCAGGAGTTCGAGACCAGCCAGGCCAGCATGATGAAATCCTGTCTCTACTAAAAAAATACAAAACATTAGTCGGACGTGGTGGCAGGCGCCTCTAATCCCAGCTACTCAGGAAGCTGAGGCAAGAGAATCACTTGAACCTGGGAGGCAGAGGTTGCAGTGAGCCGAGATCATGCCACTGCACTCCAGTCTGCGCCACAAGAGTGAAACTCTGTCTCAAAAAAAAAAAAAAAAAAAAAACCTAGATTAAAAAATAAAATAAAATAGTGTACCTGTAAGGGTTATTGCCGAGTTTAAAATGAGGAAACTGAGACCAGCCTAGGAAAATTAAATGCCAATTTATTAAGCTCCCGGGTGAGGTTCTGTGGTCCGGGGAAGGGGGGCCACAGAAGTCGGGCAGGCTTCCCGGAAGGAGGGATTTTTATAGCTCTGGGAGCGCAAGGAGCGGCTGGGTGTTCTAATTGGCTGCAGGGGAGTGGGATGGAGACGGGGATGGGCTGTTATTGGTGCGTAGGTTGTGGGGCGGGTTTTCCTAATGCAAGATCCGGCCAGGGTTGCATCAGCCGGAGGGCTGTGTGCAGAGCTAGGTGCCGAGTGCAGAGGCAGGTGCCAAGTGCAGAGTTCAGTGTTGAGTGCAGATTCTGGTGCCGAGTGCAGAGCCGGATGTTGAATGCAGAGCTGGGTGTCGAGTGCAGAGGTGGGTGTGGAGTGCAGAGGTGGATGTTGAGTGCAGATCCTGGTGTGGAGTTTCCAGGCGCGGAGAGGGATGGGTGTGTCGGAGCTCCCGGCAAGGCAACTGGCCTTACAGTACCTGTATAGGGCACTGTGAAAGCTGTCAGATTTAAAATGGAGTCATTTGTGTTTAAAACAAGCAAACAAACAAAAACCAGTGCAGTGTCTCACACCTGTCGTCTCAGCACTTTGAGCGGTCAAGGTGAGAGGAGTGTTTGAGCCCAGGAGTTTGAGACTAACCTGGGCTACAGAGCGAGATCTTGTCTCTACAAAAACAAAATTTACAAGAAAAATAAAATAAAAGACTGCATCTTAAAAAAAAAAAAAGATGGCCTGGCACAGTGGCTCATGCCTATAATCCTAGCACTTTGGGAGGCTGAGGTTGGCGGAACACCTGAGGTCAGGAGTTTGAGACCAGCCTGGCTAAAATAGAGAAACCTGGTTTCTAATAAAAATACAAAAATTAGCCAGGTGTGATGGTGCACACCTGTGGTCCCAGCTACTCGGAAGGCTGAGGCACGAGAATCTCCCAGGTTCAAGTGATTCTCCTGCCTCAGCCTCCTCAATAGCTGGGATTACAGGCAAGTGCCACCACACCCGGCTAATTTTCGTATTTTTAGTAGAGACAGGGTTTCACCATATTAGTTAGGCTGGTCTCAAACTCCTGACCTTGTGATCCTCCCACCTCGGCCTCCCAAAGTTCTGGTATGACAGGTGTGAGCCACCACGCCTGGCCAGCAATTTCAGTTTTTAAAAATCTTATTTGGAAATGATCCAGATATTTCTGAGTATTTATGACTTAACATTAAGATTTCAAATTATATGGAAATCTTATTAACATTTCTCATTTATATTTACATAATTAATCTATTTGTAATTGTTATAACAATTATACCTAGATTAGTTATGAAAACTGATATGTTAGATAAAACTAGTTATTTCAAGTTGTTTCCCTGTTAACCATTTTTATAGAGTATAATTATCAGGTGTTCACCTAAGTAAGAACCTTAAGTTTAAATATATAGGTATTTTACCTGTAACTCAGAAGATACCATTATTTTCATTATACCAACAACATTAAGACTATTCTGTTTTTAGGCTGAATTTATAATGTGATAACCTTCGTGTCAAGCCCTTACACTTAAAACATCTAGTAGGCAAAATTTAAAACTGTCTGACCAGTAAATCCAGACAAAAATGTATACTGACAATTCTGAAGATATTTTTATTTTACTACCAAATTTAAAATCAGCTTCTTTGTCAAAATTTACTTAAGTCACATGAACTAAAAAGCATTGAGTTAATTATTACATATGTTTACATGTATGCTCATTTATCTAAGCCAATCTGAATAGAATTTCTTAAGGGAATTTTCGTTGATAATGTCATATTTTACCATGTAAACACAACATATAACATAATACATATGCATGTACACAAACATACCTAAACACATACACACACAATGCTCTTATAGCTTTCATTTTAGAATTTTTGTCATGTGACAGTAAAACAAACACATGAGTTTATAGAAGACAACTGGATCCAAATTACTTTTGGATAAAATGGGACCTGTTCACATGGCTAAATTTTTATTTGACCTGAAAAGTAATCTAATGAAGGCTGTAAACCAAAATTTTAGGCAAAACAGTTCCCACAGAAGTTTCAAATAAAAACAAACTGTTTTTTACCCTTTCTATAGCTTCAAGTGAGTTTAGGGTTAAATATTTAAATGTTTACATTTTAAACTGGCTAAAATGTATAAGGAAAACAAAATCTCCAAGTGGCCTGGAATTAGTAACAAATTTGGCTTTTGTTTACTGGTCTGGCTTGCTTGACTAGTCAATGTAGGCAGGGAAGCATTTTAGCATTTTTTTCCCATTGACTTTTGCTTATTTTAGCCTGTGTGGCAGACAAAACAATGTTTATGCTGGACAGAGATTTATTATTATTGCTCTGAACTCAAGATTTCAACCTGTTTAACCTAAGAGCCTAACTTTCATAAACATTTATCTAGAGATGGGTTTCACCATGTTGGCCAGTCTGGTCTTGAACTCCTGACCTCATGATCCACCCGCCTTGGCCTCTCAAAGTGCTGGGATTACAGGCGTGAGCCACTGCGCCTGGCCTCTTATAAATTTTATAATCAAAAACACATCTGGCTGGGTGCAGTGGCTCACGCCTGTAATCCCAACACTTTAGGAGGCTGAGGCAGGCGGATCGCTAATTTTTGTATTTTTCGTACAGACAGTGTTTTGCTATGTTGGCTAGGCTGGTCTCCAACTCCTGATCTCAATTAATCCACCTGCCTTGGCCTCCCAAAGTGCAGGGATTATAGGTGTGAGCCACCTCACCCAGCCAAAACTGTGTTCTTTATTGAGAAAATTAATACTCTTTTCAAATCAGAGTTTATTTAACAGTTGTTTTAAAATATGGGCTTAGGAAATAAATAGAAACAAGATAGAAAGATATCAGTTAAGTAGGAGGGAAACGTAAAGAAAGTTACAGGTATGAAAAAGTATTTTTGGCAAGGAAGGTTAAAGGGAAAAGAGGATAATTTTGTACGAGAAAGAATCTGTGTGGTCAGTTTTTGTCCTAAAGTAAAATGACTAGTTACTTAGAAAAGAGGAAGCATTGGAAAAAGCAGAAATTCTAAGCATGTCATTGAAGGTCTGTGCTGGTTGTAAAAGATCACAGAGAATGAATTTATGAAAGAAATTTTGTGTGTGCCGGGCACGGTGGCTCAAGCCTGTAATCCCAGCACTTTGGGAGGCCGAGGCGGGTGGATCACAAGGTCAAGAGATCGAGACCATCCTGGTCAACATGGTGAAACCCCGTCTCTACTAAAAATACAAAAATTAGCTGGGCATGGTGGCTCGTGCCTGTAGTCCCAGCTACTCGTGAGGCTGAGGCAGGAGAATTGCTTGAACCCAGGAGGCGGAGGTTGCGGTGAGCCGAGATCGCGCCATTGCACTCCAGCCTGGGTAACAAGAGCGAAACTCCGTCTCAAAAAAAAAAAAAAAAAAAAAAAAAGAAATTTTGTGTGTAGTCAAGTTGACTATAATTAGAAGGGAATTATTTATATCATTTAAAGATTGAACTTTAATATTGAAAATACACTGATACAAAACCAAAAATGTGGTCTCCTACATTAGAACAATAATCTTTTCTTGAAATGTTGATCTGCTATTAGTAAAATTTGCAAGTTTTGATTTTTAATTCCCTGCACATTTTTTGTTTTACATTTACATTTAATTTTCTTAATTCAAAGTTTAAAGTCCTGTCTTTTTCATTTAAAATGGTAATTTGCACTTTGGGAGGCTCAGGTGGGTGGATCACTTGAAGTCAAGAGTTTGAGACCTCCGCATGGACAAAGCAGAGAAAAAAAAAAAAAGAGTTTTACACCTCTGCTTTGACAATTCGGCGTTGTCAAAGACACCTGCTAATACGTAAATGTGGAAGATGTCTCAGGGGCCATATCACGTCCGTCCCTTGGGGATGCCAGCTATGGCACAGCCTTTTGTATCCGTGGAAGAACGGAAGGAGCAGTGGGAACAGGACCAGGCTGATTATATGGGAGCAGATTCCTTTGGCAACATCAAGAGGAAACTGGACACTTACCTCCAGTAAAAACGCTGCATTTTCCTCTGAAGGCATCCACTTCACAAGCCTTGTTTCTGATACTAAGTATTTAGAGCTAGGCTGAGAAAAGTCTTACAGTTAGCAGAGGTTTTCACTAAAACTTACCCTATGAGAGGTTTTTGTAGGACAACAGGTAAGAACTGGGCAAAAGTTGTGAAGCAGCCATTCTGTTATATTGACAGTGTTCTGCTTTTTAATTCCGTTTAGCTCATTTCAGAAATTCTCACTTTTGTTGATTGCCAACATACAAGGTAAAGGAAACTCAATATTAAGCTGTTATAATGGTTATATAAGTTCTTGAAATCTGTGGAGCCTGGTTCCAAATCAGTCACTCCGTTCGGAAGCAGACATGGCATCTGCCCCTTGCTTGCTTGCTGGTTGTACCTACTTTTCACTAGACCTGCATTTTAGAATGCCCAGTGCTGCCAGAGTGAGTAATTATAATTCTGATTTTAGGTAAAGATAGCCTATATTAACACTGCTGAGTGATTCAGAAATGTATCAACAAATAGCTTTCACTCATATTGTTTCCTGGTCTTAGAGTCTGAAGATGTTCATCAGTTTTCTATGTACAGTAAGGCAGCATGCTAAAATGCTTTTGTTCAGCTCTGTATATTTGAAAATAGCAATGTGGACCAGCCACGGTGGCTCACGCCTGTAATCCCAGCACTTTGTGGGGCCGGAGCAGGCAGATCACCTGAAGTCAAGAGACCAGCCTGGCCAACATGAGGAAACCCCATCTCTACTAAAGGTACAAAAATAAACTGGGTTGGGTGATACATGCCTGTAATCCCAGCTACTCGGGAAGCTGAGGCAGGAGAATCGCTTGAACCTGGGAGGTGGAGCTTGCATTGAGCCGAGATACCGCCACAGCACTCCAGCCCAGGTGACAAAGTGAGACCTGTCTCAGGAAAAAAAAAAAAAAGATGAAAATAGTAGTGTGTTCTCTGATGGTTACCTGCAATGGCACCCTGTATGAAACATAAAGAAAAATAAAATAAAGGCTATATCTCTCATCTTGTAGAGATGCTAAATTACTAAGCTTGTTTGATGTATTAAATTTATAGGAAGTCATTATTACTGTAAAATAGTAAGTCAAACTGGATTTTTTTTCAGTTGCATTCATGGGTGTATTATTGACGTAAATCTTCTAGATTTATATAGAATTCTTAAAAATCTAGCATATCGGCCAGGCGCGGTGGCTCACGCCTGTAATCCCAGCACTTTGGGAGGCCGAGCTAGGCAGATCACTTGAGGTCAGGAGTTTGAGACCAGCCTGGCCAACCTGATGAAACCCCATCTCTACTAAAAAATACAAAATTAGCCAGGAATGGAGGCACATGCCTGTAATCCTAGCTACTCGGGAAGGCTGAGGCCGGAGAATTGCTTGAACCTGGGAGGCAGAGGTTGCAGTAAGCTGAGATCATGGCATTGCACTCCACCCTGGGCAACAAGAGTGAAACTCCGTCTCAAAAAAAAAAAAATCTAGTATATCATCAGTTATAATTTTGGTTATTAGTAATTTTACTTGTCAACTGCTGATTATAATGAACATTCATCAGTTTGTTTGTTTGTTTTGAGACAGTTTCACTGTGCCTCCCAGGCTGGAGTTCACTGGCGCAATATCGGCTTACTGCCACCTCCACCTCCTGGGTTCAAGTGATTCTCTTGCCTCAGCCTCCTGAGTAGCTGGGATTACAGGTGCATACCACCATGCCTAGCTAATTTTTGTATTTTTAGTAAAAACAGGGTTTCACCATGTTGGTCAGGTTGGTCTCAAACACCTCACCTTGTGATCCACCTGCCTCGGCCTCCCAAAGTGCTGGGATTACAGGCATGAGCCTCCGTGCCCGGCCCTGTGTTCATCAGATTAAACATGGCTATTCTGTCTCTATCATGCAGGGTTTTGATTTTTCTTTAATGGTATCTGTAATCAGACTCATGGAAAAGATTCTAACAAGTACTCCTAAAACAAGTAGCTAATAACTTTAAGATCAATAGAGTAAATAAAAATTTTCCAGAACTCTGATAAATTCACAAAACTGCTAATTAAGATCAAAGGAAACAAAAATTAATTTCATGAAATTGAATAACTGATGGAGATGTTTTTATGACTTTTATTTTAAAACTTGTTTTTTTACTTAAATGTTTTGTTTTCCAGATTGAAAGAAATTTTCTCAAGCTATCTCTAGTTTACAGCAATTTGGTAAAGTAGACTTTTGTGAACAAAGGTAGAAGCATGTGCTTTTTCTCCCTATTTGATCCCTCCAAAATTCAGAAGTTATTTGTGAGTTTTCTTATGGCAATATGGTTGTTTGCATAAATTCAGTAAAAATCTGTTCTCACTTTATAACAGGATACAATTGGAAACATGGGTTATATTACCACTGCCTTGACTAAAAATATCATATTTGAAAGTGTGAGTAGAACCCTAGTTTCAAGACTTCTCAGCCTTACAGTGACGTGAGTAAATACTGTCACTTCCTGACAGGTCCAGGAACCTTCACACTGTAGGAAAATCTAAAGTCTTCCTTGGTTTTGGCTTCCTAGCCCCAAGAAGTTTTTAAATCTGACATTTCTATGTGATCAATGTAGAGAACAAATATTTCTTAAAAAAAAAAAAAAAAACTATAATATACCTGGTATTAGATTGTAGCCCTGTGCATTGTTTTTGAGCTCTTGTTACCTACCTATAGCCAAGATTAGATCCTAAAGTCTTCTAGATTCCTCCAATTCAACTTTCTTCCATAAAGATTCTAAAAATAGGGCTGGATGTGGTGGTTCATACCTGTAATTCCAGCACTTTGTGAGGCCAAGACAGGTGGATCACTTGAGGTCAGGAGTTCAAGACCAGCCTGGCCAACATGGCGAAACCCCATCTCTACTAAAAAACAAACAAAAAACTAGCAGGGTGTAGTGATGTGCACTTGTAGTTCCAACAGCTACTCGGGAAGCTGAGTCAAGAGAATTGCTTGAACCCAGGAGGCGGAGATTGCAGTGAGCTGAGATCACTCCACTGCACTACAGCCTGGGCGACAGTGCGAGACTCTGCCTCAATAAATAAATAAATAGATAGATAGATAGATAGATAGATAGATAGTCTTATGCCTGATATATGGACTACATAAAAAGTTCACCTAACTTCTCGATGCCATCATCAGAGATATTCATACTGCAAACCAGGATATTTTCATGCTATAGACTGCTTTCCTCAAGAGATCAGAATAAGACTCCATATCATGAGACTCTTTTTTTTTTTGAGACGGAGTTTTGCTCTTGTTACCCAGTCTGGAGTGC
The DNA here is from genome assembly GCA_004027835.1 of Alouatta palliata. Classification (NCBI taxonomy): domain Eukaryota; kingdom Metazoa; phylum Chordata; class Mammalia; order Primates; family Atelidae; genus Alouatta; species Alouatta palliata. Next base: position 15,844 of record PVKV010028356.1, on the reverse strand, counting down.
AAAGGGCGAAATCTCGGCTCCCATAACCTTTGCCTCCCAGGTTCAAGCAATTCTCCTGACTCAGCCTCCTGAGTAGCTAGGATTACATGCATGTGCCACCATGCCCAGCTAATTTTGTATTTTTAATAGAGATGGGGTTTCTCCATGTTGGTTAGGCTGGTTTCAAACCCCCGACCTTGGGTGATCCGTCTTGGTCTCCCAAAGTTCTGGGATTACAGGCATGAGCCACCACGCCTGGCCAAAAGACTCTTTTCTTTTTCCTTTTTAATTTTAGTTATTATTATTATTATTATTATTATTTGAGACAGAGTCTCATTCTGTGGCCCAGGCTGTAGTGCTGCAGTGTGGTGTGATCTTGGCTCACTGCAACCTCCAGTTGTTGGCTCAGCTGATCCTCCCACCTCAGCCTCAAGTAGCTAGGACTACAGGTGCACATCACCACAGCGGGCTAACTTACCTATTTTTAGCAGAGACAGGGTTTCTCCATGTTGCCTAAGCTGGACTCGAACTCCTGGGTTCGAGTAATCCGCCCGCCTTGACCTCACAACGTACTGGGATTACAGGTGTGAGCCAGTGCACCGAGCCCAAGAGACTCTTAATGCTTGCCTTTCCACCTGATAATAATCATTTGATTCATTGAATTGGTTGCCTTGAAGCCTGGTTCATAGCTCAAACCCATTATGCTATATGCTAACTAGGATTGTCATAACACTGTTAGTTTTACTTTATATTTTACCTTTTTTTTTTTTTTTTTTTTTTTTTTTTTAAGACAAAGTCTTGCTCTGTCGCCCAGGCTAGAGTACAGTGGTGTGATCTCAGCTCATTGCAACCTCCGCCCCCTGGGTTCAGGTGATTCTCCTGCCTCAGCATCCTGAGTAGCTGGGATTACAGGCACCTGCCACCATGCCTGGCTAATTTTTGTATTTTTGTATTTTTAGTAGAGACGGGGGTTTCACCATCTTGGCCAGGCTGGTCTCAAACTCCTGATCTTGTGATCCACCCGCCTTGGCCTCCCAAAGTGCTGGGATTACAGGCATGAGCCACTGCACTCGACCGTATGTTACCTTTTAAAATTTGTATCTGTTAAACTTTTGCAGAAGTACAACTCCTAACAGAATAATTCTGGCCTTTAACTTTTAGATTATAGCAAAAACTACGGAACAGACAAAATTGGATTTAACAATAAACTCCAGGTACAGTTAGCCTGAGAGCCACTCTTTTCAAACCTCCCTTGTTGCTCAATATGCCTTCAAAGATTTTGACACTGACTCCAAGTCACTAATCACTTCTTCAATATGGGACCAGACCAGCAACCTGGGGCAGGTCCATCCTGGCACCAAGGGACAATCAAAACCTACCTACAGGATGATTGAAGGGTGATGCTTTTAGAGAAAGATCTTTCTCAAAGTGGGGAATGTAAAAGATCTCAGAATTAAAATAGAGTCACTTATGTTAAAACAAAACAGAGCCCTGACAAATAGAGCCAGGGAAGCCCATGAAGGGAGGGTTCTCATGTACATATGCCTAACTACAGGAATTACCACAAAAGACTGCCAAACTCACAAGCCTACACAAAGGCCATCATAACTTTGCACAAAAATATACTTCTGTGAGCCTATCTGCCCAGCAACTGCCTATCCATTTGCAGGCATCACTCTGGTTACTGATTCAACTGGCATCACCCTGGTTATTGATTCTTGTAGCCAAGGATAATCATCTGAAAACAATTACATAATCATTTTCTTCATTTTTCCTTTATCCCTTTTTCCATTTAGAAAAATAAAGGTGCAGCTTGCTGCCAGCAGTCATTTAATTCTACATAAACATGCTCTTTGAGGCTGACGCAAATTTAACTGATTTTCTATGTGAAAATAAAATATAAAAAGTATTCTTAGAGTTATTTCTAAACAGAACTGACATCAGAATTGTCTGAGTCACCAGAATCATCTATTTAGGAAAAATCAGATTCATCAAATGAATCTTGGGCCAACAACTGTTTGAGAAGAATTAATATTACACATAGGAATGCAACATTTTCTAGGATTTGACACTTTCAGCGATCGAGAATTACTGTTTTGTAAATGGAACTACCACTGTTAAAAACAGAATGCTATAAATAGAATGATATCTTTTGTTACCAAAGTCAATACACTGGAGTAATGCAAACATAATAATATTAATAAAAGCGAGCTGTTTTGTGGCAAAGTTATCTTGGGGTATGCTGCAGCCACAAGCACTGCTGGCAAGTATTCTCGAGCCAAATGGGAAAAGGGCTAAAAAGCCCTTGTCTTCCTTTACCTGCCTGAATACACACGTAATTTACTATGGCACATGAATTCCCATTGTAATGCCCTATTCCCAAATAAACATTTTTTTTTTTTTTTTGAGACAGTCTCACTCTGTCACCAGGCGCTAGGCTGGAGTGCAGTGGCGCGACCTCGGCTCACCGCAACCTCTGCTGCCCAGGTTCAAGCAATTCTCCTGCCTCAGCCTCCCGAGTAACTGGGACTACAGGCGCGCGCCACCATGCCCTGCTAATTTTTTTTGTATTTTTAGTAGAGACAGGGTTTCACCATGTTGACCAGGATGGTCTCGATCTCTTGACTTCGTGATCCGCCCGCCTCGGCCTCCCAAAGTGCTGGGATTACAGGCGTGAGCCACCGCGCCCGGCCTGTTTTTTTTTTTGAGACGGAGTCACACTCTGTTGCCCAGGCTGGAATGCAGTGGCGCGATCTCGGCTCACTCCCAGGTTCAAGTGATTCTCCTGCTTCAACCTCCTAAGCAGCTGGGACTACAGGCACGTGCCACCATGCCCGGCTAATTTTTTGTAGTTTTAGTAGAGATGGGGTTTCACTGTGTTAGCCAGGATGGTCTCGATCTCCTTACCTTGTGATCTGCCCGCCTCAGCCTCCCAAAGTGCTGGGATTACAGGCATGAGCCACTGCACCCAGCCATAAACATTTTATTTTAAAGAACTTCTCTCTCTTTATTATTTAGGTAGATAGCACAAACCATGAATGGAACTTGCACAATTGAAAGTTGCCGGGTATGAGTCAGTAAGTGTCAAGTGCATGTAAAGGCCTAGGACATTGCTACACATTTTTATTTTATGTATTTATTTATTTGTTGGCACAGAGTCTCACTCTGTTGCCCAGGCTGGAGTGCAGTGGTGTGATCTCAGCTCACTGCAACCTCCACCTCCCGGGTTCAAGCGATTCTCCTGCCTCAGCCTCTCGAGTAGCTGGGATTACAGGCTTGTGCCACCATGCCTGACTAACTTTTGTGTTTTGGTAGACACAAAATATGTTGTTGTTTGTATGTTTATCTTCTATCTTTCTAGCTTACTGAATTATTTTCAGCATGTTGGCCAGGTTGGTCTCAAACTCCTGACCTCAAGCGATACACCTGCCTCAGACACCCAAAGTGCTGGGATTACAGGCATGAGCCACTGCACCCGGCCTGGCTGCTTTTATATGACTGACAGCATGGTACATTTATTTATACTAGCATCACCACAAACATGAGTAATCCATTGAGCTACAAGGTTACAATGGCTACAACAGCATTAGGTGATCGGAATTTTTCAGCTTCATTATAATCTTAGGGGACCACGATCATTTGCACAGTCCATCACTAACCAAAACATTGTTAAGCAGCACAACCGTCTTTTTGTAATTGGCTTATTTCACTTAGCATAATGTCCTCAAGGTTTATCCATGTTGTAGCATATGTCAGAATTTCCTTTTATTTTAGGGCTAAATAATATTCCATTGTATGTGTACACCACATTTTCCTTGTCCATTCATCTGTTAAGGAACACTTGGGTTGCCTCTACGTTTTTGTTATTGTAAATAATGGTGCTATGAACGTGAGCATACAAATCACTTTTGAGACTCTACTTTCAACAATTCTTTTTTTTTGAGACGGGGGTCTTACTCTGTCACCCACACTGGAGTGCAGTGACACAATCTCTGCTCACTGCAATCTCCACCAGCCTGGGCTCAAGCAATCCTCACACCTCAGCCTCCCGAGTGACTGGGACTGAAGGATGTGCCAGCATGCCCAGCTAAATTTTTGTATTTTTTGATAGAGACAGAGTCTTGCCATGTTCCCAGGCTGATCTCACACTCCTAAGCTCAAGCAATGTACCCGCTTTGGCCTCCAAAGTGCTGAGATTACAGGCATGAGCCACTGCATCTGGCCGGAGACCCTGCTTTCAATTCTTTTGGGTATCAACCCAGAAGTCGAGTAGCTACATCATATGGTAATTATATATAAATAATAAATATATATATGCAATGTAATATATATATATGTATGTATGTATTTTTTAAATAGAGACAGGGTCTCACTCTACTGCCTAGGCTAGAGTACAGTGGTGAGATCATAGCTCACTCTAACCTTGATTCCCAGGCTCATGGAATCCTCTGGCCTCAGCTTTCTGAGTACGTAGTACTACATGTGCATGCCATCACACTCAGCTAATTTTTAAATTTTTTTGTAGAGATGGGGGTCTCACTATGTTGGCCAGACTGGTCTTGATCTCTTTGCTTCAAGCGACTGTCCTGCCTCCACCTCCCAAAATGCTGGGATTACAGACACAAGCTGCTGCACTTGGCCTATATTTTTAATTTACAGAAAAACCATCATACTGTTTTCCAAAGCTAAATAGTTATTTTTTGCATATGTGCAGGTATTAATAGTTGTATGTAGATCGTCTATCACTAGCTTGCTGAGTTATCATAGTCTGCTTTGTCTTGAATTATCTTGGGTTGTTGGGGATGCCATTGTATCATCTACACATAGAAAGTTTAAAATTTTTCTATTCAATTATTTTGCAAAATTAGGCTAGGTGAGGTGGCTCACGCCTGTAATCCCAGCACTTTGGGAGGCTGAAGCAGGCTGATCACGAGGTCAGGAGTTTGAGAGCAGCCTGGCCAACATGGCAAAACCCCATTTCTACTAAAAATACAAAAATTAGCCAGATGTGGTGGCAGGTGCCTGTAATCCCGGCTACTTAGGAAGTTGAGGCAGAAGAATCATTTGAACCTTGGAGGCAGAGGTTGCAGTGAGCTGAGACTGGGCCATTGCACTCCATTCTGAGTGACAAGAGCAAAACTCCATCTCAAAAAAAATTATGCAAAATTGAAATAATTAGAATTGCCGGGCGCGGTGGCTCACGCCTGTAATCCCAGCACTTTGGGAGGCCGAGGCGCGTGGATCACAGGGTCAAGAGATCGAGACCATCCTGGTCAACATGGTGAAACCCTGTCTCTACTAAAAATACAAAAATTAGCTGGGCATGGTGGCACGTGCCTGTAGTCTCAGCTACTCGGGAGGCTGAGGCAGGAGAATTGCTTGAACCCGGGAGGCGGCGGTTGCGGTGAGCCGAGATCGCGCCATTGCACTCCAGCCTGGGTAACAAGAGTGAAACTCAGCCTGGGTAACAAGAGTGAAACTCCGTCTCAAAAAAAAAAAAAAAAAAAAAAAAAAAGAAATAATTAGAATTGCTTTCTTGGCTGATTAAACCTCAAAACCTCAAATACAATGTTAAATAGTAATAGAGATGGGGGCATCTTGTACCTGTTCCAGATCTTGGTGGGACTCCCTCTAGCATTTTTTCCATTTCCTTGGGTGCTGGTTTTATGACTGAGGGATATGTAATTTATTTTTTATTTTTTAAATTTTTTTAAAAAGATGGGGTTTCACCCTGATGGCCAGGCTGGTCTTGAACTCCAGACCTCAGGTGATCCACCCACCTCGGCCTCCCAAAGTGCTAGGATTACAGGCATCAGCCACCGTGCCCAGCCCGGGATATCTAATTTATTACGTTGCTCTGGGGTGCTTTCTGATACCAACAACCAATTCTCTGATTCTCTGGACACCAGGCAAATGTTCAGCATTTCAATTTTGATAATAACTATCCTGAGTTACTGCAGACATCACAGATTGAAGTCTCAGTCCCATGATACTGCCCCTACTTTTTTTTTTGAGAAGGAGTCTTGCTCCTAAAGGCAATCCAGCTTCCACCTCTAAATGCCAAGTTTACTTCATGCCTTTTACCACAAGGGGAGAATTTGACATTCTTCGGAAGCATAAAAGGATGCAAAGAACTCAAGCCCTTCCAAGACCTTACCCATCAGTCCGCCCTCAACCATCCCCTGAGCGGATGTATGGTGGTACTGTGGAGGACTTTTACCGTACGCTTTGCCGGATAATTGGAGCAGTACTTGTGCTCTAATCCAATTGGCTATCCGTTTCACCCTGGCATTTCAGGAGTCTGAGAAGGTAAAAACAAAACTTTCATCCATATGCTGAGTAGGTGGCACACATCGACTCCACCGAACAAAGGCTCCTGTTCTCGGGACCATTTCAGACCTTGTGTTCTGGTTATTCATTTGTATCCCTTGTAATAAATCAGTAAAAGTAAGTTAGGTGTGTTCTGAGTTCTGTGAGTCCTTGTAGCAAATTATAAAACATGAAGGGAGGCCAGGAGAGGTGGCCAGCACTTATGAAGGCCAATCTTTTCTGAATCAGGTGGAGGAGTAGTTAGGGATGTTTTGGTAAGAGTCATATTGACTCATTTCTGCACTAGTCCTCGGATGCAGAGTATAATACAACATCCAACAAGAAAGAGTATACTTATTACAGCTGCTAAAGAGGTCTCTTTCTGTTTGCCCAAACCAGCTTTCTAACTAATTTGAAATGGGATTATTAAGGCCAGATTTTTTAGCTAACTCATTTGATAGGGCAGTGAGTCCTTGCAGAGCTGTTGTTATGCTCCTGTCGGGAGCAGTGTTATCTGGAATTAAGGTACAGCACTAGGTCTTAATTATTGCACAAATACCTCCTTTTTTTTTGCTAATATCATGTCTAAGGCTATTCTATTCTCCTAAGCCATTTTGGAAATTTTCTGATCCCCATTGTTTAGGACTTTTTATGGAGGTTTTATTATGCAGCCATAATCAATTATTAACTCCATCTCCAGCTTTTCTCCTCTCCCCATAGATTTGGGGATGAAGGGGGCAGAAAGTTCCAGGATTCTAATCAAGGTGTCATCTTTCTAGCTTCCAACCTGAAGCTATTTAGGGACCTGCTAAGAGTCACAATATTAGAACAAAAGATGCTCCTATCACTCAGGAAATTATGTTTTAGGAGCTCTGTGTCAGGAACTGAGGACAAAGATCAAATATATATTTCTCATTATGCCACAAATCTTTTATATATTTTTTCTGCAGAAACCATCATCTATGCCTATGTATTTAACAACACTTATGGCTTCCATATCTATCATATCTAACGTTCTTTCTTTTTTGTTTTTTAGACAGAGTCCTTTGATCCGCACATTCATATAGATGCCACTGGAGTCCCACGAGGAGTGCCAGATAAATTTAAAGCATGAAATCAAATAGCTGCAGGGTTTGAATCTATGTTGTTCTGGTGGGTAACCATTAATAAAAATGTAGACTAGATAAATTATATTTATTACCATCAACAACACTTTGAGAATTACACTGAGGATGCTATGGATGCTATCAGAGGAAGAGCTGACAATTAGGACCCACCAGGCGCCAGGCTGGAGTGCAATGGCGCGATCTCGGCTCACTGCAACCTCCGCCTCCTGGGTTCAAGCAATTCTCCTGCCTCAGCCTCCCAAGTAGCTGGGACTACAGGCACGTGCCACCACGCCCAGCTAATTTTTGTACTTTTAGTAGAGACAGGGTTTCACCATGTTGGCCAGGATGGTCTCAATTTCTTGACCTCATGATCTGCCCATCTCAGCCTCCCAAAGTGCTGGGATTACAGGCGTGAGCCACTGCACCTGGCCATATCTAATGCTGGTTTACTCTGTCTTTTCAAACTATATCCAGTCTGTTTTGAAATTTCTCCTGTTGGTCAGGCACAGTGGCTCATGCCTATAATCCCAGCACAGTGGGAGGTCAAGGCATGTGGATCATTCAAGGTCAGCAGTTTGCAACTAGCCTGTCCAACATGGTGAAACCCTGTCTCTACTAAAAATACAAAAATTAGCTGGGTGTGGTGGCACGAGGTCAAGAGATAGAGACCATCCTGACCAACATGGTGAAACCCCGTCTCTACTAAAAACACAAAAATTAGCTGGGTGTGGTGGCGGGTGCCTGTAATCTCAGCTACTGAGAAGGCTGAGGCAGGAGAATCATTTGAACCTGGGAGGCAGAGGTTGCAGTGAGCCGAAATTGCACCACTGCACTCCAGCTTGGGCAACAGAGCAAGACTCTGTCTAAAAAAAAGAAAAAAAAGAACATGGTATAGTCTTAACTGCTACAGGATTGCCAGGTTGTAGGAACAGAAAATTGCCCTCTTGGTTGCAAGTGTTCACAACATTGGGAACTAGGAGTAGCTGCATCAATTAGAAGCCCGGGCATAAATACTTATTTGAAAAGGTTAGCTATTGTTGATCTTTTACACCTCAAGGTATGACAGAACAAGCATCAAAGGCAACGGTCTGAGGTGAGTCAGACTTAGTTACGTTAATAACAAAGGAGCTAGTAACAAAATAAGAAAAGGAAAATAAGCAACATAAAAGGTATATGAAAATTAAACTTTCTTTAATTTCAACTGGGTAGGGCTTGACTTCGGAATGATAGCCCAGTATTCTGGTGATAATGATGCTTTCTTGACTCCGGTTTGATGGGTCCACCCCTTCTCCACTGTACGAACAGCCGTCTTGGTGGTTAGTAACACGAGGCAGGGTCCTTCCCAGGCTGGCCTGAGCTGCTTTCTTTTCTATCCTTTGATGAAAACGTGATCCCCAGGCTGATGCTGGTGCACTGGAAACTAAGGTGGCACCTGTGCTAAAAGATCTTTAGTTGTAAGAGAAGAGAAGGTGGAAGAGAGACCAAATATATAGTTTCTAAAAAACTGATCTTTGGTTTCAAACATGGGAACGTCAGCTGAGGAATGCAGGTAAGGTAATCCATATAACATCTCGTATGGGGATAGACCAATATCCTTCTGGAGAGCAGTTCTAATCTTCAGTAACACGATGGGAAGACATTTGGTCCATGGTAACTGTGTTTCTAAAATTAATTTAGTTTTCTGAACATGGTATAATTATACAAAAAAAAAAAATTGATTTAGTTAAATGTTTTTTTTGTTTTTGATTTTTTATTAAGAGTTTCGTTCATTCTTTCTACTCTCCTAGAAGAGGAGGGGTGCCAGGGAATATGAAAGTCCTATTTTGTGTCTAACACTTGGGCCAGCTTCTTAATAATATATGCAGTGAAATGAGTCCTGTTATCTGAATCAATATTTTCTATTAGTCTATATCCAGGTATAATATGTTCAACTAATGCCTTTACTACATTACTGGCAGTTGCCTTTGAGAAAAGAATAGCTTCTACCTAGTGTGTGAAATGACTTACTATTTGTAATAAACACTTCAGACGGCCAACTGAGGGCATTTCAGTGTAATCTACTTGAACACTTTGGCCTCTAACTTAGGGCCTCTTTGTCTCTTTGTTCCTTCTTTACCTCTGGCTACATATTCTTTCTGGGCTTTACCTAAAAGCCCTTCTATTGACTGGTTCTTCTAATTGTCTAGTTTTTGTAACTTCTTTGCAATATCTGGCCAGCTATTTGTAACAAATGCAGCTTTAACATCCTTTGTCCTAGAGGGCTTTGTATATCAAAAGCTTTAGAGCGATTTTGAGGTAGAGGAGCTGACTCGAATTCCTTTAACAACAATTTCTTTTAATTCTCTCCTGTTATTTTGATGGGCTGCAAGATTATGGTCCCACTGTGGGTCTTGAGCTAGAAACTCTGTATCTGCTGCTGGGACATCTTGGCCTGGAGGATGATCATGCTCTCAGGCCGCCATAGCAGCCCTACAGATCATGTTCCGTTCCTCCCTCGAAAAAAAGAATACTTAAAATGGACATTAACACTGTGCAAGTATATAACTGGGCCATTAAGAACGCGTTCTGTTTTGCTACTCTATCTGGGTCATCTAGTAATGGCTTAAGTTCTCTTTTCAGACTTTGGACCTCAGAAGCAGTCAAAGGAGCATTCACGAAGCCAGTCATGCCCCCTCCTTGAGGCACTTCCTTTAGCGGAAAAAGCTTTGAAGCTGAAGCTAATTCTTTAGAGGAGGGAAAAGGAAAATTTGGGATAGCTCTTTTACATTGTTGCATCTCCCGCTGAGGTGGTGCCGCAGTGAGCTGAAACGGGAGGCGTGGGAGGAGGAAGGGCGGGTGCCGGTGCCGCAGCTAGGGGAGCTGGGGGAGCTGGGGGAGCTGGGAGTGACGGATTTGTGGGCAGCGGTGGGACAGGGAAGAAGATCTAGGGGGTCCCACTTATTTGAGGGTTGCTCATGGATAAAAACTTTACCCTTATCAGGCGAGGCCTCTCCTTTGTTCTACTCTCTGGTTATTTCCTTCCCTCCGTAACAGTTAAAGGAGGACGGCCCCTGCCGTCAACAGAGAGCATAATCTATCTCCTCTTGTAAGACCAGGCTCTTATTATTGACATACACTATCAGAAGTTGACAGACCTAATCCATCCGACCTAAATTTTGGCCGGACAACTGCAGGCTTGAGGATTGGTTCTTTGGTCTAAATAAAACAGCAATATTTTATCATTTGCTGTTTTTCTTATGCTTAGTCCTTTCATTATCTTTCGAATATGTTAGCATAAGCCCTAAAGGATTGTCAGGAGCTTTACTTCCTGTCTTTGTTTTACTAGAAGCACTACCCATATCATACACTGGTCGGGTTTAATCTCTTGAAACCAGCGAAAGGCCCAATCCCTCAAGCTAGGGATGTCTTGCCTTTCCAACCCTGGGAAGTTGACCTGTTCCCTCCCTTTTCCCTTCTGAAGGTCCTTTGCACATTCGTGCATACACACATTAAATCCTCTAGAAGTTGACCACTGAAGAAGTACTCTGTCACCCTCTTGTGACGTTTCCAAGGTAGGGCATGTGCTATAGCTGGCCTAGAGTTAAAACCTGAGCAACGCCATTTTATAAAAGACAAAGCTATGTTTTAAAATAAGTTGCAACAGCTGCCCCACTCTCCTCACAATAACTGCTGGCCTTTGGCTTCTGTACATAAAACTGCTAGTTTGCTCTGCAAACTAGCTAAAGCTCTCTACCTTTCTTATCAGTAACAGCCAGAATTGTCAGCTTTTGTAACTAGAATAGCAGCCCAAGCTAATTCCATCCTGGCCCCTGTGCTTTGTAATAAGTAACTAAGATCTGTTATTTCCTCTGATGCCCAGAAGATGTGCAAACGAACGCTTAACTTCTGCAAGCCACTTAGGTAACAATTCAGGAGGGAAGATGTCCTCAAACCCCTGGAATGTCCGGAGGCCAACTCCCTCCTCTCTGTCCGGGAGATGATTTACGAAAACCCCTAAATGTCTGTGTCCCTCACCCCCACCCCCACCTCTCACCCTAACTCCCAAAGTGAATCCTACGGGTATAAAGGGTCTTAACACCCTCCATTTGGTGCCACGGGTTGGAGAGACGTGAGTCCTCCGTGGTCGCCGGCTTAATAAACCCTGCTATTTGGCATACTTTTGTCTTGGTGCTGGTTCCTTAATCTCGCCTCAAATACAACACATGCCTTGTGCACGAGGTTGCCTGGCCGCTGGTGCTGCAAGTCTCTCTTTCCCCCGCATTGCTGAGAATCTCGATTTATTCCTTACACTGGGTGGATCCAGGCTCTCTACGCTTAGGGCCGCTGCAACAAGGCAACAGGGGCATGCCTCCCCATGAGAGAGGGCTGGAGACCACCCCAGAGGGGAATGCCTCCCAGTATGGGCCACCAAATTGTTGGGAATAGTGCTTATCTTCCAATGTTGCAGAGAAGAATCAGCATTCAGACAAAAGGTTTTTCAGCAAGGCTTTCTTTTACTTTCTGCAGAAAGGGCACTGCTTGCCAGCAGTCATTTTTTTTTTTTTTTTTTTGAGGCTGAGTCTTGCTCTATTGCTCAGGCTGGAGTGCAGTGGCATGATCTCGGCTTACTACAACCTTTGCCTCCTGGGTTCAAGGGATTCTCCTGCCTCAGCCTCCTGAGTATCTGGGACTACAGGCACCCACCACCATGCCCAGCTAATTTTTGTATTTTTAGTAGAGACAGGGTTTCACCGTGTTGGTCAGGCTGATCTCAAACTCCTGATCTTGTGATCCTCCTGCCTTGGCCTCCCAAAGTGCTGGGATTACAGGTGTGAGCCACCACGCCTGGACTCATCAGCAGTCTTGCCAAGAAAGTGCACTGAACAAACTAGACAGGATTATTTATAACCTAATGTGTCCACGCTATGCTATGTCTGGCCTCCATTGCCTGGAGCAGGACCTCACATTCTATACTTTACCCAATTGGCTAAAGACTTAAAACTTTCCTAAATAGGCAAAGGGAGAGAGAACAAAGAAAAGAGGAAGTTGCTCAGGAGATGGTCAAGGAAGGCAAATAAGGAATGGCATCAACTATGGGCTGAGACTTGCCCAGGCCTGTCTGGGCATGCCTGAATAAGTCAAAGCAGGCTGGGCACGGTGGCTCACGCTTGTAATCCCAGCACTTTGGGAGGTGGGAGGCCGAGGTGGGTGGATCACGAGGTCAAGAGATTGAGACCATGGTGAAACCCCATCTCTACTAAAAAATACAAAAAGTAGCTGGGTGTGGTGGCGCTCACCTGTAGTCCCAGCTACTCGGGAGGCTGAGACAGGAGAATTGCTTGAACCTGGGAGGCAGAGGTTGCAGTGAGCCGAGATCGTGCCACTGCACTCCAGCCTGGTGACACAGCAAGTCTCTGTCTAAAAAAAAAATAAAAATAAAAAATAATAAGTCAAAGAAGTTAGCTGGGCTAGAATATAGGGCCTCTAAAAATGGATAGGGATTTTAGAGTAAGAATTTGTTATTCTTTAAGGCCTAAGATGAAAACTTGGAAGACGAACTTCTCTATTTTTTACACTCTACCTCCCAGGTTAAAGTGATTCTCCTGCCTCAGCCTCCCCAGTAGCTGGGATTACTGCTCTTGCCACCATGCTCAGCTAACTTTTGTATATTTTTAATACAGACAGGGTTTCCCCATGTTGGCCAGGCTGGTCTCAAACACCTGACCTCAAGTGATCTGCCCACCTCGGCCTCCCAAAGTTCTGGAATTACAGGTACAAGCCATCGTGCCCAGCCCCCACCCTGCTTCTTAAATCATTCAGTTATAGGCGTGAGCCACTGCACCTGGCTTCAGTTAAACTTCTTGATGTATCTGTTTCTTCAGTTACCAGTTCACTCCACAACTCATTCCAACAGAAAGTATGGTGCTCATTATTGAGTGCTGACTCCCGAAGACCCTTTTCTTGGCTTCTAGGTACTCTCCTCCTCTTAAATGTTGATGTTCCCCTAGCTCCTGACTTCAGCATAATGTTCTTCTCTTTCCGAGTCTGTTTTGGGATGATCTCTTTATTTTCCTGGTTGAAACGTAATCATTTTACTGAATGAACTGGACTCCATGTGGTGCTGTTGCCTATTGTCTTTTCAAACTTGCTTGATGGGCTTTCTCTGTCCTGGATGAAATCTCAGAAAGTTGCCAGAACTGGTCTAGTCCCAATGTCACAAGAACAGCCTCTTATCAGATATTAAATTGTTCAAGCCATCTAATGTTATCACAATCAAAAACTTCCACTTAAATGAGAGTTTCAGCAAGGTGCGGGGGCTCACGCCTATAATCTCAGCCCTTTGGGAGGCCAAGGCGGGTGGATCATAACACAGTGAAACCCTGTCTCTACTAAAAATACAAAAAAAAAAAAAAAAAAAAAAGCCACTGTGGTGGCACACGCCTGTAGTACCTCCCAACTACTTGGGAGGCTGAGGCAGGAGAATGGCTTGAACTGGAGAGGCGGAGGTTGCGGTGAGCCGAGATCGCACCACTGCACTCCAGCCTGGATGACAGAGCGAGACTTTGTCTCAAACATAAATAAATAAGTTTCTCCCCACCTTCTCTCAGCTTAAGGTGCGGAAACCTGTGATGTAGAAATGTCTGCTGAATATATTCCTTGTAGTACTGGGTAGCTATAGTTTTTTGTTTCTCTGGCCATCTCATCTCCTCCCATTTTAGTTTAAAAAGCTTCTTCCTCATGGGATGTCTCATTACACGTGGCCTGGGTGGGGCTGACACCCTTCTACCCCTGACAACGTTGTTTTCTTTTTTTATTTTTTGGAGACAGTGTCTCGCTCTATCACCAGGCTGGAGTGCAGTGACGCGATCCCGGCTCACTGCAACTTCCGTTTTCCAGTTTCAAGCAATTCTCCTGCCTCAGCCTCCCGAGTAGCTGGGACGACAAGCACGCCCCACCACACTCGGCTAATTTTTTGTACTTTTAGTAGAGACGGGGTTTCATCATGTTGGTGAGGATACTCTCTATCTCTTGACCTCGTGATCCGCCCGCCTCGCCCTCCCAAAGTGTTGGGATTACTGGTGTGAGCCACCGCACCCGGCCTTACCCCGACAACGTTGTAAGAGTCAGCCAACCTCACCAATCAGAGTAAGTACCTCACTTCCTTCATCACTATGATTGGTTGAGAGATGGAGCTGATTAAAGCCAATGAGATCTTTGTAGAACTATCCCTGGGGTTGCTGAGCTGGTAGGATGGATATGACCCTGGAGACTGTGGAGTATTTTGTTCACCACAGAGACAGGCAGAAAAAGTGGCCCTCCACTTCAGCTAAGCTTCTGCTCCCAAGATTTCTTAAGAAATTTATTCTCCCCTCCCCACTTGAATTCATTTGAGATATATTTTACAACTTACACTTGAAAAAGACCTGACTGAAATAGATGGCCTACAGAAAACTTGAAAACCTCAAACATGTCCAAAAGGGAATTCTTGTTTCTTCCTCTTCTACTTTCATTGCCTCCATCTCTACTAACTCCTCTTTCAAACCAGAAATCTAACGCTCAACTCTTTGCTCCTCCTCATCCCCAACAAACAACAGATCTCTAAGTTCTGTCTGCTCTCCTTCCCATCACTAGAGCCCTTCCCTTCCTTTCCATACATGTCCTAGTCCATCCTCACTTTCTTACTCCCTGGCAATAGCTTCCTTTCTTGATTTTTCTTTTCTGACTTTACCTGATCAAATCTGTTCAGCCACGAGAATAATTATTCTAAAACACAAGTCTGGTTTACCATTTTTGTTGTTGTTTGTTGAGATGGAGTCTCCACTCTGATGCCCAGGCTGGAGTGCAGTGTCACAATCTTGGCTCACTGCAACCTCTGCCTCCCGAGTTCAAGAGATTCTCCTGCCTCAGCCTCCTGAGTAGCTGGGATTACAGGCCTGCATCACCACGCTCAGCTAATTTTTGTATTTTTACTAGACACAGGGTTTCACCATGTTTGCCAGGCTGGTCTCAAACTTCTGACCTCAGGTGATCCACTAGCCTTGGCCTCCCAAAGTGCTGGGATTACAGGCGTCAGCCATTGCACCCAGCCTGGTTTACCACTTTCTATTTGGAAATACCTCAAATGTATCAAATGGTCTCTAAGATCAAGTCCAGCCCTCTCATTAGCCAACAGACCCTTCCATGAGGGGCACATGTTCTGAGAATCACCTCAAGGCTGGGTTATGCGCTAAATAAATAAATAAATCCTTCCATGTTGTGGTCTTTTTTTTTTTAATTGTACTTTAGGTTCTGGGGTACATGTGCAGATTATGCAGGATTGTTGCATATAGGTACATACATGGCAATGTGGTTTGCTGCCTCCATCCCCCCTCGTCACCTATATCTGTCATTTCTCCCCATGTTGTCCCTCCCCAACCTACCCATCCCTGCTGTCCCTTCCCTACCTGCCCCAACAGACCCCAGTGTGT
>PVKV010028355.1:9556-25209 GCA_004027835.1 Alouatta palliata | reverse complement strand
ATTTCCCACAATGCTCTAAGAACTCAAATACATCTCAATCAAATGTTTATCAAGCATTTTTGTGACAGTAAGCTGATTTTAAACCTTATATCAAAATATGAAAGACAAAAAATAGCTACAACACTCTAAGAATAAGCAGAGAGAATTTCCTTAGCCGATATTAAGACTTAATGTTAGAGTTATTTTAATTAAGAGAGTCAGGGTGTTGAGACAGGGTGTTGAGACAGTAAACTAGATCTTTTGAACAGAATAGAAAACCCTGAACATGTGTAAAGCAGAGGTAGCTTTATACATCAGATCAGTGGATAAAGTATTTAGTAAATAATTTAAGAACAATTGGTTATCTATATGGAAAAATGCAACTGAACTCATCTCTTGGAAAATGTTCCTCTGGGAAAGGCCTGTAGAAAGAATATACCTAAAACAGAATTATAGGGTCTTTTCTCAAATACACCAGCCTTCTACACATTTGAGGGGCTCTGACATATCAACTAGCTTTGGTGTAGCCATTGTGTAAGAATTTCTGAATATCCAGGACTCAAGATTGGTGACTATTCAGCAGACCCAGCAGTTCTTATACCCGTATGTGTCAAGTGGCACCTTCATGCCTTGGTGAAGGGTCATCCTCTCAGCCCTCCAAGGAATGTGGTTAAGAGATGGCTCAGCAGGCTGCACATAGTGGATACATTCCCACTTTCACATCTCTCTGAGCTGCATTCAGACAACTTCCTCTGCAGCATGCCTGTGATAGGGATTCTGCTGATATAGGCTAGTGGTTTTTGCAAACTGCTGCATATAGCAAAATCTGGAGAGATGATTTCCTTTAATACAATCAGAGCTCCAGTCTGTTAAACTAGAATAATACCTGGGCCTCTGTAGTTTTACTACAATTCCCAGATGACTTTGATATACATCAAATATTGAGAACCGCTGCTGTGAGCCACTACTTTTTAACTTGGCTGCTGATTGGACTCAAACCTGGAGAGTTAAGAATAATACTGTTTCCAGGATCCTACTTTTGCTGAGTTAGATTTAATTGGTTTTGCTTGTTGATCTAGACCTGGGGCTATTTAAAATCTCCCACGTGGTTTAAATTGCAGAAACACTGTGTTAGGCTGCAGTTGAATTCAGAGTTTAAAGTGCTAACCTGGCTGACTATTAGCATCACTTTTAGGTATTCAAAACAGTACATTTAATCTGAGATACTGAGTGAGGATGCCATATTAATGAATCCAGACCAATCATGTCTCATTGCTCCATGTGTCAGTACTAAAGCCAGGGGGAGAAATCCCTCCAACAGTGCTCCTCCATCGATCTCTCCATGGAGATGCTCCCACTTAGCTGATCCCAAATAAAAGCCAGACAGGAAGGTTGCCCCTGGAGGTTGAGCAGAACACACAATACTGTGTCTGGGAAACAGAGCAGGAAGAGAGTGTTTGGATCGGGAGGGCACAGGGAAGATACCAGCAGACCTGCCATCTCCACTGCATTCAAAATTACACTGGATTTCCTAGCAAGTGCAATCAGGCAAGAGAATATATAAACTACATAAATCAGTAGAAGCTTTAAGAAAAGTCATTGAATTAAAACTGTACAAAAATTATTTACATTTATACATGACACAAGCAACACTGAAATTCAACAAAGAAAGAGATCCTATGAACACTAGCACAATATTACAAGACCTTTGGAATAAATCTACTAAAAGATGCACAAATGAAAACAGCAATACTTTATTTAAGGGTATTTAATAAATAAACATTCCATGTTCATTAATTATAAGTTTCAATGTGGCAAAATTTGTTAGTGCTCTCAAAATCTGATTATTGAATGAAATCTCTATTAAAAAATAGAATTTTTAGAGAAACTTGGAAAGGTGTTTGTGTGTCGGGAACGGCACGTCTGCCGGGGAGCTCTCGGGCAGCAAGAGGGCCCCAATACCTGGAAGAGAGAGTGCGCGGAAGAAAAGATAGACAGAGAAGTGGGGTCTGGAGGGATGAATAGGAAATACCTAAACAGCAATTTTATTTGTGCATAGGGTCCCAATATATACTGTCAGCTTTCAAATACTGACGTCAACCTACATTGTTTCAACTTAGAATAGAAAGTTACAAAGTCACAGAAATCTGGCAAAGTAAATAAAATGCCAAGTTAAAAGAGGAACAATACTAAAATCATAAACTAACCACAAAATGATGTAAAGCATACGCTGGAGCGACTCCCACATTTGTGAAGCTAGGAAATTTTCCAATAATAGAAAAAAAAACACCCTTGAAGTGAAAAGTTGAAGCAAAATTTATGGATTTACTTCATTGGATAGAGAGACATATCATATGTCTGTGTGATGTTTCATCTTGTGATGATGAAAATTTTCTAAAATTAAATATGCTGATTTAAAACTGAATATGCAAAAAATTATTCACTTGTATACTTTCCATGAGTAAATAGTATGTGATTTATATGTTAATAAAATTTAATGGAGAAAATATAATGAGATATTTTGACAAATCCACTAGAATTTCTAAATGAAAATCTTTGACTATTCCAAATATTAATGAGAATACAGACCATCTAGAGCTGTCACGGCCACTTTGTCTAGTAGTGTGGCATCATCTCTCTGGGTGGGATATCACACACACACACGCCAGGAATTCCACTCCTAGGCATGTGATTTTGAGAGATAAGTGCTTATGGTGCCAAGATACATTTTCAAGAATACTTATAACAGAATTGTTTGTAATTTTTAAAGTCTGAGAACAAATAAAATGACCATCAATGAGAGAAGGGTTAATGTAATGTATGATTTACTTATTCAATACAATGTTACAAATAAGAAACACAAACACTCTAGAGACACTGTTAACAACTTAGCCAACATACATTTGACAAAAGGTCTTGTAAGCATGATGCCATTTGTATGAAAAGTTTAAAATTTATATAAAGTTTGAGATAACCTATGTTGTTTTAGAGATGTATGCAGAGGAGTAAAGCTTTAAAGAAAGGTGTGAACAGGATTCCTGTGAAATCAGGATGATGGTGAACTCTAAGGACAGAAAAGAGATTGTTATTGCTATGGGAATTGGTATGAAAACTTCAGTTTTTTTCCTGACCTTTGTTTCTTTTTCACATGAATCTTCCCTTTAAAACCGTATGTTAAAATGTAAATATAATGCATGCCCTTCACTTTTGGTTGTAACTTCACAGTGTAAAACTGGTAATAATAAAATAAAAATAATGTTAACTGGTTCCTGTAGTTGAAAAATATAACCTTATTCACAAAAGAGTTGGGCGCCTCCCTGCACCACTCATCAGAGAAGAGAACACACCACTCATCAGGGAAGAGAGCATGCCTTGGAATGGGAACTCAGAACTGTCATCATCCTGTAATTATACTCACAATTCCATCCTTAAACATTGGAACACTGCTGCGGTGTTGTAATTATACTCACAATTCCATCCCTTCTGCGGTGATGGAATGCCTCTATCTGTGCTATTCATAACGGCACTCACTGGCCACCCATGAATTCTGAGTACTTGAAATGTGGCTAGTAAAAGTGAGAAAGTGGAGAAACTGGCTTTTAACCTTTATATAATTTTGATTGATTTAAGTGTAAATAATGCCATCTGAACAAGGCAGCCTCACAAAAACAAATGCAGCATCTGCTGTCTCTGTCTTTTTGTTCAGCCATCCATCATGTGAATGACAGCTTCATTGTTACTAACTTTGGAAAGATCCCATTTCAAAGAAAAATAGAATTCCAGCTTTTTTAGAGGTGAGACTTTCTTGAACTCAGCAGCTATAGAATACCTGAACCACACAAAAGGACACTGTTTATCTCTGTGGTATCTGGGAATAGAAAAATATGCTGAATTCTTATTTGTATGTGAAATAAAGGGGTTTTCATAAGAAATTTTGCTGTAATGTGAGAAATTTATTCTAAATATAGTTCTCTTAATTTCAAAGATTTTATCCACGCTGCTTATAATTATTACTGTTTGGTTACTATAGTATAAATATTTTTTAAATTATGTGAAATTTAAAAATATAGCAATATAATTCTATGCTGTGTGGGAAAAAGGAAAAAACAAGGTAATCTTGTGTTAGCTTAGTAAATTATTATAACGTAAGCATGTTGTACAATGGACAAAAGTTTAATGTAAAAGATGATAGACACCTCACACAGACCATTAAATTAATCGGGAACATTTCACTGTGAATGTGGAAGGGCAGATGAACAGAATTTTAAACACACTGGGTGTGTGTAGAGGTTCAGAATATTGAATTTAGCATCACTTTTATATATTTTTCTGTTTATTGACAGAGACTTTAGCACTTACTATGTATCAGGCACCACACATGGGTGACCTAAACAACAGAAATTGCCAGGCACGGTGGCTCAATCCTGTAATCCCAGCACTTTGGGAGGCCAAGACCGGTGGATCACGAAGTCAAGGTATAGAGACTATCCTGGCCAACATGGTGTAACCACCTTCTCTACTAAAAATACAAAAATAAGCTGAATGTAATGGTGCATGCCTGTAGTCTCAGCTAATCAGGAGGCTGAGGCAGGAGAATTGCTTGAACCTGGGAGGCGGAGGTTGCAGTGAGCCAAGATCTCACCATTGCACTCCAGCCTGAGCAACAGAGTGAATTCTGTCTCAAAACAAAAACAAACAAACAAACGTAACAGAAATGTGTTGTGTCACAGTTCTAGAGGCTGGAAGTCCAAGATGATGGTGTTGGCAGTGCACACTTCTTCTGTGTCTTCTTTCCTTGGCTTGTAGATGTCTTCTTCCTATGTCTTCACATGCTCATTTCTCTATACCTGTCTGTGTCCTAATCTCTTTTTATGAGGATGTCAGTCACATTGAATTAGGGCACACTCATATGACCACATCTTACCTAAATGACCTCCTTAAAGACCTCTACAAATGCAGTCACTTTCTCAGTTACTGGGAGTTAGGACATCAACATGTCCATTTGAGGGGATGCAGTTTAGTCCATAACAGTCTGAATCATCCTTGAGATTCCATTTCTAAAGAATAAAATAGAATAAATCTCTTTGGCTTAACTCTGGTGGGTGAAGAGAGAGCTCTTGGTATAGGGTTTAGTCTTTACAGTGAACCATTCTGTCTGGGCAGAAGGTTTAGCTCTGGTTAGGCAGGAGTGTGATCCTCCTCCCCATTCAAAAGATCAAAGTAGAGCAGGTTCTTGTTCAGGGTGCAGTGAGTGAGAGAAGGGAAAGTGACAGAGAGCATTCTTTCACCGTTTTGTGTCATGCATACATCCAAGTCTCTGGTGTTTTAAATAATTGAAACTGAGACCTAGATCACTTATCTGTAAAATAGAACTGTGGAGGAGGGAAGCACGTCATCCCCCCCCCCCAGAGAGATCCCTAAAGAGAGATTTGTGAGCCCCTAATTTACCAAAAATGACACAAAATTTCATAGAAATAAAGTGAAATTGTGGCTGGAGATGGGGCTTTATTTACAGTTTCTACCACGCCTACTTCCTAAGACATGGTCCTTCCCCAGGATACTATATGTTAGGAACAAACAGTTCCTCTTAAACAGTTTTACTTCTTTATTCTTTGGAAGGAGATGAGGGAAGGAGATGAGGAAAGGAGATGTTCTTTCTTCTCCAAAGCAACTTCCTTATCCTTGTACCTCCTCGTCTCTAGTTACTTAGTCACTGTTCAGCCAACAACTCTTCCTACCAGTCCCAATCTGTGGAAAAATATGCCTCTCCAGTTACTTCCTCATTCCTAACTTTACAAGTAATCTTTCCCACCTTTGCTGTTCCTGTACGTGCCTGGACATGTCTCGCCCCACACACATTTGTAACTGACCCATACCTCCTTCACTTGGAAATTGATAAACAATAGCCAATTGTGTTCCAACCTCAGCCAATGGGGAATGGACACAGAGTAGGGACTGTGACAGGGATAAAAACTCCTTCTCTCCTTTGTTTGGTGTTCTCTGACAATGACCAAGAATGTGAGTGACACCCTTCTGCAGAAGTAAATTTCCTTTGATGAGCAATCCTTCATTTAAATGCTCACTTTCTGTGTGACTCTGAGCAATTGTTTCCAAGATATAGAGTCACAGGACTTAGACTTGAGTGGTAAGGCATGATGGTTTTCTGCCTTTCTGTCAGATAGGATGTTTTGGATTGTGTGTATTTTCCCAAGAGGGCTGCAAAAATATCTTCCATCACACTTGGTTTTCTTTAGTCTGACCCACCACTCCCTCATCAAGAGGTAAGTTCTCTCCACTCCCTTAAACATGACTAGATCTGATATATACATTAGCCAATAAAATATGGCAGAAGTGTGGCTGTATCAGTTCTGCAAACTGCTATTAATCATCCTGCCTGCATCTGTTTCCTTCCACTTCAATCCCTGAACCCTGTAAAACTCCCATGCCATCATCTGAGCTCAAGCAATATGTAGAATTCTATGAAAGATCATAAGAAATTTTTAGTTATTATTTTCATGAGTATCCTTTTCTATCCTTTCAATTTCAACTCCTATGTGTCCTTATATCCAAAATGAATATCTTGTAGCTAGGATATGGTTAGATTCTGTGAGTCATGGATAAACACATCCATTCCAGTGAGAATATAGGAGAACACATCTCGTCTTTACTGAGATGCATTGAGGATCTCTCCAGTACCAACGAGTAAATGCAGAGAGAAACATGAAAGTGATGTCACTAGGTTATAAGATTTTCAGAAACATGACCCTTAAAAGCAGGAAGAAAACACATCATACTTGCAAAGCCCTCAGTAAAAATCCCTTTTTACTTTAGTAATGATTACAGAATAATTATTTCTCACAATTTCTAGAAAATTAGGTGAAAATGTGCTCCCTCAGTATCACAAGAAACTTAAATTCAGCTTGTGATTATATATCAGATTGGAACCACAACTTTTGTTCTAACTAAAAGTGGAAAGAAATGGGACATCTCCATTTTTGAGTGGTGACCATGGGACCCAAAGTGGTTTGTAAATGACCCTTTATCATATACACTTGTCAATTTTCAATGATTTTACTCAATTCTTAGAAAACCTGGATAATTCATAGTCTTGAAAAAAAATTCATATCCTGATACTAGGCAAGGTAATATGTGTGTTCTAATTTGTTAAGGCAGTTGTAACAAAATACCACACAGGGGGTCACTTAAAAAACAGAAATTGCTGGGCACAGTGGCTCATGCCCGTAATCCCAGCACTTTGGGAGGCAGAGGCAGGTGGAGCATGAGGTCAAGAGATCAAGACAATTCTGACCAACATGTTGTAATCCCACCGCTACTAAAAATACAAAAATTAGCTGAGCATGGTGGTGTGCACCTGTAGTTCCAGCTACTCAGGAGGCTGAGGCAGGAGAATTGCTTGTACCCAGGAGGCAGACATTATCGTGAGACAAAGTCACACCATTGCACTCCATCCTGGTGACACAGTGAGACTCTGTCTCAAAATAAAATCAAACAAAACAGAAATGTGTTGCATCACAGTTCTGGAGGCTGGAAGTCTAAGATCATGGTGTTGGTAGTGCATATTTCTTCTGTGTCTTCTTTCCTTGGCTTGTAGATGTCTTCTCCCTAGGTCTCCACCTGGTCATTCCTCTGTATCGGTCTGTGTCCCAGTCTTCTCTTTTTATGAGGACATCAGTCACATTGAATTAGGGCACACTCATATGACCTCGTTTTACCTTAATAACCTTCTTAAAGACCTCTCCAAATGCAGTCACTTTCTCAGGTAATGAGGGCTAGGACATCAACATGTCAATTTGGGGAGATACAATTCAGCCCATAACAGGCTGGATTATCTTTGAGATTGCATTTTCTAAAGAATAAAATTGAGTAAATTTCTGGGTCAAATGATATTTCAATTTCTAGATCCTTGAAGAATCACCACACTGTCTTCCACAATGGCTGGATTAATTTGCCATCCCACCAACTGGGTATATACCCAAAGGATTATAAATCATTCTATTATAAAGATGCATGTACATGTATGTTTATTGTTGCACTCTTCACAATATCAAAGACTTGAAATCAACCCAAATGCCCATCAATGATAGAATGGATAAAGAAAATGTGGCACATATACACCATGGAATACTATCCAGCCATAAAAAATGATGAGTTCATGTTCTTTGAAGGAACATGGGTCAAACTGGAAACCATCATTCTCAGCAAACTGACACAAGAACAGAAAACCAAACACCGCATGTTCTTTCTCATAAGTGGATGTTGAACAATGAGAACACATGGACACAGGGAGGGAAACATCACACACTGAGGCTTTGGGGGAGGGAGCTAGGGGAGAAATAATAGGGGGTGAGGGGATTGGGGAGGGATAGTATTAGGAAAAATACCTAATGTAGATGACGGGGCAATGTATGCAGCAAACCACTACAATGGCACATGTATACCTATATAACAAACCTGCATGATCTGCGCATGTGCCCCAAAATTTAAAGTATAAAATAAAAAAACTGCCAAAAAAATTGACTAACTTTCTTTGGCTTGACTCTGTCTCTTGATACTATGAAATTTTATTCTTACAATTAGAACAAAAAAAAGGGCAGCCAAAGCTTGGTGTCACCCAGAATGTGAGCCCTCCCTAACTCTGGCTGCCCGAAGACCCACTGCTGTGTCATTCCTGAAAGTCTTGCTCCTTTCTAGTGATTCCAGCTCCAGCTTTTTAACTGGGTATAGGATTGCCTCCCAGGGGAAAAAATTTCTCCTGTTGGGCAGGCTTCTTTTCTTTATATCTGCGGGTCAGAAAAGTTGATGTAATAAAAAGAACACCTTTGTCAAAGTTTTATGGTAAATATTTTTATATCCTTATCAATATCCCATATTGCGATGAATATGTTGGCTTTATTTTGTTGAAAGGGACATGACAATGGACCTTTTGAGTCAGGATTTCTCTGGGCCTTTCGATGGAATAAAGTCTCTGCCATGGTGGGTGAGTGGGGAGCTCTTGGTGTAGGGTTTAGTGTTTACAATGAACCATTCTGTTTGGGCAGCATGTTTCACTCTGAAAGCTTGAAGATAGGCAGGAGTGCGATCCTCTCCCCATTCAAAAGGTCAAAGTAGATCAGGTTCTTTTTTAGGGTGCTGTGAGTGAGAGAAGTGACAATGACAGAGAGCATTCTTTAACCATTTTGTGGCATGCATACATCCAAGTCTCTGGTGTTTTAAATAATTAAAACTGAGACCTAGATCCACACATCTGTAAAATAGAACTGCAGAGGAGGGAAGCATATTATCCCCGCCACAGGAGAGATCCCTGAAGAGAGGTTTGTGAGCCCCCATTTTATCAAAAATGACACAAAATTTCATCAAAATGAAGTCAAATTGTGGTTCTAGGTGGGGCTTTATTTAGAGCTTCTATTCCACACCTACTTTCTAAGACATAGAACTTCCCCAGGATACTGTATGTTAGAAACAAACAGTTTCACTGAAAAAGTTTTACATCTTTGTTCTTTGAAAGGAGATGAGGGAAGGAGATCTTCTTTGTTCTCCAAAGCAACTTCCTGTCCTTGTACCTCCTTGCCCCTAGTTACCTTAGTCATCTGCTTTGTCAATAACTCTTCCTGCCAGTCCCAATCTGAAGAAAATTATGCCTCTCCACTTACTTCTTTGACTCTGCAAGTAATCTTTCCCAACATTGCTGTGTCCAGAGATGCCTGGACATGCTTGGGCATGTCTCTCCCTGCCACATTTGTAACCAACCCCCACCTCCCTTATTTGGAAATTGCTAAACAATAGCCAGTCAAGCTCAACTTAGATTGTGTGATCTAATCCCAGCCAATGGGGGAAAGACACAGAAGTAGGGACTACATTAGGGATGAAAACCCCTTCTCTCCTTTGTTTGGTGTGCTCTCTCAGCTACCAAGAGTGGGAGTGGCACTCTTCTGCAAAGGTAAATTTGCCTTTCTGAGAAATCTTTCATTTAAGTACTCAGTTTCTTTGTGACTTAGAGCAATTGTTTCCAACATATAGAATCATAGGACTTAGATGTGAGCAGTAAGGTGTAATGGAGTCCTTCCTTTCTGGCAGATAGGATGTAATGGATTGCATGTATTTTTCAAAAAGGGCTGCAAAAATATCTTCCATCACATCTCGTTTTACTTAGCTTGACTCACCACTCCTTCTCCAAGAGGTAAGGTCTCTCCACCCCCTTAAACATGATGAGATCTGGTATCTGCATTAGCCAATAAAATATGGCAGAAGCGTGGATGTGTCAGTTCTGCACACTGCTATTAACCACCCTGCCTGCATCTATTTGTTTCCACTTCAATCCCTGAACCATGTAAAACTGCAATGCTATCATCTGAGCTCAGCCAACACATAGAATTCTGTGAGAGTTCATAAGAAATTCTTAGTTACTATTTCCATGAATATCTTTTTTTATCCTTCCAATTTCAATTTCTATGTGCCCTTAGATCCAAAACGAGTATCTTGTAGCCATGATATGTTTAGATTCTGTGAATCATGGATAAACACATTCATTCTAGTGAGAATACATGAGAACACATCTCATCCTTACTTAGACGCAATGAGGGTCTCTCCAGTACCAAGGGGTAAATGCAGAGACAAACATGAAAGTGATGTCACTAGTTTATAAGATTTTAAGAAACATGACCCTTAAAAGCAGGAAGAAAACACATCATACTTGCAAATCCCAGGGTAAAAAACCTCTATTTACTTTAGTAATGATCACAAAATAATTATTTCTCCTAATTTCTAAAATATTAGGAGAAAACTTGCTCACTAAGCATCTCAAGAAACTTAAATACAGCTTGTGATTATATATCAGATTGGGACCACCAGCTTTGTTCTGAATAAAACTGAAAAGAACTGGGGACATCTCCAGTTTCGAGTGCTAATGATGGGACCCAAAGTGGTTTGTAAATAATCCTTTATCAGATACACTTGTCAGTTTTCACTGGATTCATTCAGTTCTTAGAAAACCCAGATAATTCATAATCTTGAAAAAATTCCATGTCCAAATACTAGACAGGGTAATATGTGTGTTTTAATTTGCTAGGGTGGCGATAATGAAGTACCACACAATGAGTGACTTAAACAACAGAAATTGCTAAGCGCAGTGGTTCATGCCTGTAATCCCAGCACTTTGTGTGGTGGAGGCCAGCGAATCACAAGGTCAAGAGTTGTAGACCATCCTAGCCAACATGGTGAAACTCCATCTCTACTAAAAATACAAAATTAGCTGAGCTTGGTGGTGCAGAACACAGGAGAAAGAAAAATACCTGAAGCTTGGCCTTTTCATGGCCCTTAAAAGGTTGAAATCTAAAAGTATCAAAAGTATTACAGAAGCATGGTTTTATACCTTAAATATCTATGCCATGAGAGGTGGCTTATGCCTGTAATCCCAGCACTTTGGGAGGCTGAGGTGGGTGGATCACGAGGTCAGGAGTTCGAGACCAACCTGGCCAATATAGTGAATCCCCGTCTCTACTAATAATACCAACATTAGCTGCATATGGTGGCACACACCTGTGTTCCCAGCAACTTGGGAGGCTGAGGCAGGAGAATCACTTGAACCTGGGGAGCAGAGGTTTCAATGAGCCAAGACCACACCACAGCACTCCAACCTTGGTGACACCGTGAGATTGTGTCTCAAAAAGAAAAAAGAAAGAAAGAAAGAAAGAAAGAAAGAAAGAAAGAAAGAAAGAAAGAAAGAAAGAAAGAAATAGGGAACTAGGGAAACAGAGGGAGTGCATGTGGCTACCAGGGTGTTTAAGAAGAAAGACATTTAGTTGACTGAGAAATGTTTACACAGATAGAATAGAGAACATAAAACAATATAAACACACTAAAGTCTAAAATATCAGTTGTAATTAAGTCAAATTTTGACTATAGAGCTCTAAAAAAATCCTTTCAAATCTCTTATTACTGGATATTAGCCAGAAGGAACAGTTGATATTCCTGGCTTTTCACCTTCTTTACCAAAAGATATCCTCCCCAGTGCCTTAACCAATGTTATGACTATTAGGCCACAAAGTGGGTGGTCTTTGTTGTTTCCTGCTGAGGTAGCAAACCTGAGTCATAGCAGAAGTGTGTTTTTTTTTTTTGGTTTGGTTTTTTTTTTTTTTTTTTTTTTTTTTTTTTTTTTTTTTTTTTTTTTTTTTTTTTTTTTTTTTTGAGATAGAGTCTTTTTCTGTTGCCAAGGCTGGAGTGCAGTGGCATGATCTTGGCTCACCGCAACCTCCGCCCCCTGGGTTCAAACAATTCCCCTGCCTCAGCCTACCGAGTAGCTGGGGCTCAGGGGGGCAATTGCCACACCCAGCTAATTTTTGTGTTTTTAGTAGAAATGGGATTTCATCATGTTGGCCAGGATGATGTCAATTATTCAACCTTGTGTTCAGCCCACCTTGGTCTTTCAAAGAGCTGGGATTACAGGCGTCAGCCATCACACCCAACCAAGAAGTGTTTATCTACCAGAGTGTTTGAAGTCAGATCTTTTTTGCTCTTAATTTAGTCAAGGGAATTTGTTAAGGCTAGCCATGACACTACTATGTGTCCTTTTAAGACTTGATGTTTTCATTAATTGTTTAGAATAAGAGATCTCCGAACTCTTTAAATTAAAAGCACACAGTGAGGGGCTCCGAAGGTGGTCTTGTTATGTAAATGAAATCTCTCAGATTTTATGTATTTTAACCTGCTGGGGGTTTCAGAGGTGCAACTTGATTTTCTGCCACTGTGGAGTTCCCAGTATAGCTCCTGGGTCAGGGATAACTATCTGTCCCCCAGAGGCCTATACTTAAGACAGGAAGCTCCCTGGGCTTCTTGGTACAGGTCGACTGAAACTAATGGGCTAGAAAAAGAGAAAGGGAGGTTGAATTTCTCACTTAGAGCCAGACCCTGCAGCACAGCTTCCTAGGGTCTTAGCCCCCCTGTGCCCTTGCTGACGCTCCCTCCCTGACTCCCTTCACCAGGCCCCTGGCCCCACCACACAGCTGAGCTGGCCCAAGCCAAAGAGTTGCTGAAGCAGCAGCTGGAGTGGATCAGGCCCTGCTGGAGGGGGTGAGGGCCGAGGCCCTAGTGGTCAAGATCCAGAACCTGAAGGAACAAACAAGGAGGCACCAAGAGAGCCTGTGAGGAGACACCCAAGTTTTACATCAGTGTCCATGGCACCCCTCAGGACTGGAAATACTGTGCACCATCCCCCAGGAGCCCCAGCATCAGAAATATCCCAGCTGCTCCCATGTCACTGGGGAAATGGAAGAGACCACAAAAAGCCAGAAGTTGGCAGTGTGGTGGTTAATACTGTGTCAACTTGGTTGGATTGAAGGATTCAAAGTATTGATCCTGGGTGTGTCTGTCAGAGTGTTGCCAAAGGAGATTAACGTTTGAGTCAGTGGACTGGGAAAGGCAGAGCCACTCTCAATCTCTCTAGGTGGCATCTCATCAGCTGCCAGCATGGCCAGAATATAAAGCAGGCAGAAAAATGTGAAAGGCCTCGACTGGCTTAGCCTCCCAGCTGATATCTTTCTCTCATGCTGGATGATCCCTGTCCTCAAACCTCAAACTCCAAATTCTTCAGCTTTGAACTGGCTTCCTTGCTCCCCAGCTTGCCAACAACCTATTGTGGGATCTTGTGATCATGTGAATTAATACTACTTAATAAATCCCCATATATGTATATATATATATATCTCCAATCTATTAGTTCTGTCTCTCTAGAAAACCCTGACTAATACAGGCAGGTAATGGGGGAGCCAGGGCTCTGCAGTCTCACTCTTATCCCCTTTTGACCTTACAGCAGGGCAACTCAGCCTTACAGGAACTTACCCTGGATCATGTCCTAAAATAACCTCTCCCCAAACACAGTAAGAAAATGTAGCACTGTTTTGGTACCAGAACCATGCTGTTTTCATTACTGTAGCCTTGTAACATAGCTTGAAGTCAGGTAGTGTGATGGCTCCAGCTTTATTCTTTTTACTTAGGATTGTTTTGGCTATGAAGGCTCTCTTTTGGTTCCATATGAAGTTTAAGGTGGTTTTTTCCGGTTCTGTGAAGAAGGTCATTGGTAGCTTGATAGAGATAGCATTGAATCTATAAATTACTTTGGGTAGTATGGCCGTTTTCACAATATTGATTCTTCCTAACCATGAGCATGGAATGTTTCTCCATCTGTTTGTGTCCTCTCTTATTTCATTGAGCAGTTGTTTGTAGTTCTCCTTTACGAGGTCCTTTACATCCTTTGTTAGTTGTATTCCTAGGTATTTTATTCTCTTTGTAACAATTGTGAATGAGAGTTTGCACTTGATTTGGCTCTCTTTTAGTCTGTTATTGATGTATGGAAATGCTTGTGATTTCTGAACATTGATTTTGTATCCTGAGACTTTGCTGAAGTTGCTTATCAGTTTCAGCAGATTTTGGGCTGAGATGATGGGGCCTTCCAAATATACAATCATGTCATCTGCAAATAGAGACAATTTGACTTCCTCCTTTCCTAATTGAATACCCTTTATTTCTTTTTCTTGCCTGATTGCTCTGGCTAGAACTTCCAATACTATACTGAATAGGAGTGGTGAGAGAGGGCATTTTTGTCTACTGCCAGATTTCAAAGGGAATGCTTCCAGTTTTTGCCCATTCAGTATGATATTGGCTATGGGTTTGTAGTAAATAGTTTTTACTATTTTGAAATACATTCCATCAATACCTAAGTTATTGAGAGTTTTTAGCATAAAGTGCTGTTGAATTTTGTCAAAGGCCTTCTCTGCATCAGTTGAGATAATCATGTGGTTTTTGTTTTGGTTCTGTCTATGTGGTGGAATACATTTATATATTTGTGTATGTTGAACCAGCCTTGCATCCCTGGGATGACACCTACTTGATCATGATGGATAAGGTTTTTCATGTGCTGCTGCAATCGGTTTACCAGTATCCTATTGATGATCTTTGTATCTATGTTCACCAAGGATGTTGGCCTGAAGTTTTCTTTTTTTGTTGAGTCTCTGCTGGGTTTTGGTATCAGGATGATGTTGGTCTCATTAAATGATTTGGGAAGGATTCCCTCTCTTTGTATTGTTTGGAATAGTTTCAGAAGGAATGGTACCAGTTCCTCTTTGCATGTCTGGTAAAATTCAGCTGTGAACCCATGTGGAGCTGGGCTTTTTTGGTTGGTCAGCAATGCCACATATCTACAACCATCTGATCTTTGACAAACCTGACAAAAATCAGCAATGGAGAAAGGATTCTGTGTTTAATGAATGGCATTGGGAAAACTGGCTACCTATGTGCAGAAAGCAGAAACTGGACCCCTTCCTGATGCCTTACACTAAAATTAACTCCAGATAGATTAAAGATTTAAACATAAGACCTAACACCATAAAAATCCTAGAAGAAAACCTAGGCAAAACCATTCAGGACATAGGCAAAGGCAAGGACTTCATGACTAAAACACCAAAAGCATTGGCAACAAAATCTAAAATAGTCAAATGGGATCTAATTAAACTCCAGAGATTCTGCATTGCAGAAGAAACTATTATTAGAGTGAATTGGCAATGAACAGAATGGGAAAAAAATTTTGCAATCTACCCATCTGACAAAGGGCTAATATCCAGAATCTACAAAGAACTAAAATAGATTTACAAAAAAAAAAAAAA
>PVKV010028354.1:0-25090 GCA_004027835.1 Alouatta palliata | reverse complement strand
GGGGGGTGGGGAGTTGGGGAGGGATAGCATGGGGAGAAATAACAGATACAGATGATGGGGAGGAAGGCAGCAAATCACACTGCTATGTGTGTACCTATG
Source organism: Alouatta palliata (assembly GCA_004027835.1). Classification (NCBI taxonomy): domain Eukaryota; kingdom Metazoa; phylum Chordata; class Mammalia; order Primates; family Atelidae; genus Alouatta; species Alouatta palliata. The sequence goes on along the minus strand of PVKV010028354.1, from coordinate 24,991 downwards.
TAACAGTCTTGCATGTTCTTCACATGTACCCCCAAACCTAAAATGCAATAAAAAGTATATATTAAAAAAAAAAAAAAAGTGCTAGCCTAGATATATACTAGAAAGATAAGATTCTTATCCAGAATTGTGATATGTTCAATTTGTATTTAATAATGTGCTGAGTTGATTTTCCATATGTAATATTCCCAACTAGTATTGAGATTTAATTGTAGAAGCAAGTATCTAAATGGGACTTGTTTTAATTACTATGAAGTTTTTTTTTGTTTTTGTTTTTGTTTTTGTTTTTTTTGAGACGGAGTTTCGCTCTTGTTACCCAGGCTGGAGTGCAATGGCGCGATTTCGGCTCACCGCAACCTCCGCCTCCTGGGTTCAAGCAATTCTCCTGCCTCAGCCTCCCGAGTAGCTGGGACTACAGGCACGTGCCACCATGCCCAGCTAATTTTTGTTTAGTAGAGACAGGGTTTCACCATGTTGACCAGGATGGTCTCGATCTTTTGACCTCGTGATCCACCCGCCTCGGCCTCCCAAAGTGCTGGGATTACAGGCGTGAGCCACCGCGCCCGGCCTATGAAGTTCTTTTTATCTGTAATCTCCACATATAGTTTGTTTTCATGATCATGATTTCAATAAGTCATTTTTATTAAAATTAAGTATTTTAATAAAATATTTATTAAATTTTTAAAAAATATGTTTAAAATTATTTTCATAACTTTAGTTTTATTAAAAATTAAAAATTAAACTCAATTTCAGCCTCAAAGTTATAATCACAGCATCTGCAGTTGCATTCCAGTAATACTAGGTACTTCCTAAGTAATTTAGAATTAATATGTTTCACTAAATTCCTACAACAAAGTAACAGGATAAATAGAGGGTAGCAGCTTTGTTTGCATTAAAATGTTCTTCCTTTGTAATTAAATGTGGGAAAAGCTAAATATCAGGCATAATATATGTTTCTCTTCCAGTGCAGGATTTTGTTCTGTTCGTATTGTCATTTGTCTTTGTTTACATTTCTATATTCTCTACAAGGCAGCATACTCTTAAGGGCAGAAAATATTACCTCCCTTTTCTTACATCTAGCACAGTATTTGGTACATTGAATATACTCAGTTAACTTTTCTTAGAATGATTCATCATCTAGGAAAATATTCGCTCCACATTATGTTGTGATGGCTCTTAGTTTAACCATAATTTTAATGGGCTGTAATTTTAACTACTTTATGAGATATTCAAAAGTTTGGACAAATTGACATCTCTAATTTTTGACTATTGTGTATTGTTTTATATACTACAAGTGAGAACGGCATTATCCTTGCATTCTGGTGATATTTCCAGGCTATCACTAGATGGCAGGGAGGCTCTTGGCAGGAACGTAAGATTGGAACCTTAGCAATTGTCCAAGTGAATAACAATAAAGGTAAGAAATAGCATGATGGAAATGAAATTTTAAAGGTAATAGACTAGTAAAACAGACAGAGGGAAGGGGGAGAGAGAGAGAGAGAGAGAGAGAGAGAGATGTAAATAAAGGGAAACAAACCATTTTGTAAGTGATTCGATATTGAAGATAAAAGGAAGGAATGAATCAAGAAATTATGGATTCTCAACTCTGGATAACGGAGAATTATAATGTCTTGATCAGGGAAAGCAGGAAATGGCTACATAGATAAGAGCTAATTCATTAGTTTGAATAAATTTGACTTTGAGGCATTAGCAAGTGGAAACCTATAGATACAGAGGAATACTGGAAGCTTTGCCATTCAGGAGATATAAGATCTGGATATCATATCTGAGACATAAAATACTGTAGCTGAACAAAACTGGTCCAAAGCTTAATTTGGTATCTAAATAAAGTGACTTCCAGAAAATAATGAGGTAATATGGCCAGAGTCTCAGAGATAATGGCAAAGTCAAGATTGGAATCGTTATCTCTTTTCTCAATTTTTTTCTCGCAATTTCTTATATATAATTGAAGGCATCGGAATGTAAATACAATACTTTTGGTGAAGAGTATAGTAAAAGAAGGGACCAGAGGACTAATTCATCCTATTTTAGATGCAAAAGGAAGAAAAATAACATGAGAAATGTTGAATAATATTTTTTAAATAAAAAATGTAAGGACTCTTTTTTCTAATTTTTTTAGGTTTTGGCAGTTGTAAAAAGTGTTATCTTTAGTAGTCAAGCTTTTATTCTAAAATATGTGTTCTTTATAAAATATTTAAGTGGTTCTCATATTAAAATCCGCATACATCTCATACATTTTTCTCATACATATTTCTGATCAAGCATTGTTGCTAGAAATCATAACAAAACACAACAAAATCTTTATCATGTAATATAAGAATCTAGGGAGCCATGATAAATAATTGTTTTTTAGAAAATTTTTCTTCACCTTGCCTTAAGCTATTATTTTGTTATAATCCAAAAAAAAAATAACTAAATTAAAAGACATTTGAAGAACATAATCTGTTTGAATGACAGATTCAGCAGAGAATAAGTGAATTATCCTCCATGTAGAAACTATTCAAAGTTTAATAGCTCTCCTCTTACATTTCGGATAGATCTTAAGCACAATTGTACTCTGAAGTCAGATATACATAATTATTACTGAGGTTCTTTGTAGAGTGTTTTCTTTAATGATTTATCTTCCAACAACATGACCAAAAAGAGATCACTATATCCTTCATGTATTTATTTGAAAGTTCATTTAAAAGGAGAAAAAAAATCCAACTTTTGTACTTCCCCACTCTTACCCACGGAAAGCTGCTTTTCATTAGTTGTAGTGGAAAGATTCATGAGGTACTATTAGCGACAGCATTTGATTATTGTCTGATTAAAAAGCACTGTGCTCCCATCTGTCTGACTGAAGATGGAATAACAAAGAAAGAGAGGGAGAAGAAGAACAGAGCTATTGAGATTAAAAAATGAATAGGTGTTGAGAAATGTGGCATTGTTTTATTACTTAAAGAGTGAGCCACTTAGAGCCAGTTACCAAATCTCGTTCCAAACTGATAGATGATTTCAAGTGCAATGAGTACATTTATTTTAATGTTCAAAAAGTCTCTCAGTCTAACAACCATTACATGGAAAGAAAATAGTACTGCCCATAAGAAGATATAAGTATTGTCACATTTAAGAAATACTTTAAAACAGTTAAATAGTTTCATTGAAAGTTAAATCCAAACATAAATTTCAGCATTAATGATACTTACATTTGTCCACTGGAGTCATTTAAGAGATGAGTAGAATGGTGATAAATAATATTAGACTTTATTAGGGAAGCTGAGTTTGACAATTTATAAGGAAGGAGACAGAAAGCTGGTGCACCATGTTGAAAGGGCTGAGTCCGCAGCAACTGCAGAATCCTGTTTTCTGGTCTGGTTCTATCACCATTTATTTGGATCAGTTTCTTCTGTCACTGTTTAGGGTGTGTCTTAGTTGTCCATTTCTGTGTAACAAACCCACTGTGTAAAAATTACTGTGTAAAAAAATACCACAAAACATAGAAGAGCAAGCATTTATTACTTTCCGTAGTTTTTGAGGATCAAGTATGTAAGAACCAGGTTGTTCTTGCTCTAGGTCTCTCATGAGGTTGCAGTCAAGCTGCTGGTCTTGGCTGTGGTCTCAAAAAATTAATTGGGGCTAGAGGTTCCACTTCCAGGCTCACTGACATTGCTGTTGGCACAAGGTTTCATTCCTCACCACGTGGGATTCTCCATAGAGTTTTTCCTAATATGGCTTTCCCCAGAGAGAGTGAAGTGAGAGAGTGCCTGCATGAGAGTGTGTGAACCCAAGATGGAAGCCACAGCCTTTTTATAAGCTAATCTCAAAAGTGATATCCCATTATATCTGCTGTAACCAGTTCTTAGAAGTGAGTTATAAAGTTCAGCCCACACTCAAGAAGGCATAAAACCATTACAGGGCTTGGAAGTGTACTTTTCCCTCCTCCCTCATGGGTCCTTTTTATTTCCATTATTGTTTTATATCATCAGTCTTTTTTTTTTTCTTTTTGCGGGGTGTGGGCGAGAATCTTCAGAGTATGTGGTGAAGAGCCAAGAATATAAAGAGTGACATTTATGTGTTTATAAATTGAGATGTTTGTTTAAAACATTCTGTATTCCAGTCACTGAACTAGGTACTTTACATTCATTATCTTACTCTGCACAACAATCATTGTAAAGTAAAATAAATGTTAATATTCCTGTTTTAGAATGTGTGTGTGTATGGAAAGGTACATGCATAACTTGACCTTAAAAGTTAAAGATTTTTTTTGTATGAGAGTGAAGGATGTGGGAACTCATCTCCTTTGTATGTTTAGGGACAACTGTAATTAACACATGTATAACCACCCATGATAGACATTAGTTCTCCAGAACTTGTTTCTCTTACAATTGAAAGTTTGTGCCACTTGATTAAAATCTCCCCATTTCTCATACCTCCTAACCCTTGGTAACCACCATTCTGTTCTCTGTTTCTGTGAGTTTAACTTTTGAATTCCACATATAAGTGAAATCATACAGTACGTGTCTTTCTTTGCACTGAATCATATTTTACTGTGTGTATGTGTATTATATATATAGTCACAATTTCTTCATTCATCCATCAGTAAACACTTTGGTTGTTTTCATGTCTTGGCAATTGTAAATAATGCTGCAATGAACATGGAAGTATAGAAATCTCTTCAAAATACAGATTTTATTTCCTTTGGATATATACCCAGAAATGGGATTGCTGTATTATGTAATAGTTCTGTTTTTAATATTTTGAGGAAGCTCTATAATGTTCTCCGCCATAGCTGTGCTAATTTACATTCCTACAAACAGTGTACAAGGGTTCTCTTTTCTTCATGCCCTCACCAAAACATATTTCTTGTCTTCTTATAATAGCTTTTCTAACAAGTATGAAGTGATAATCTTATTTGTAATTTTGATTTGCATTTTCCCAATGACTGGTGATGTTGAGAATCTTTTCATATACCTGTTTGTCATTTGTATGTCTTCCTTGGAAGAATATCTACTCAGGTCCTTTCCTGAGTAGATTTTTTAAACTTGATTATCTGGGTTTTTTTGTTTGTTTGTTTTTGTTATTTTGTTGTGTGAGTTCCTTATATATTTTGGGTATTAATCACTTATCAAACATATGGTTTGCAAGTTAGCTTGTAATTGTTAAAGAATATATGTTTTATTAAGAATTAGTGCTTTTCTCCACTTATCTTTTTCTATGATCTAACTATGATACTTTCAATATACTGCAGACTCTCATTAATATCTTCCTTTTCTTATTACCTTGTTATCTTAGAACTCTTTATGCTTCAGGGTAATTTATTAACCTACAAAGACCTAATAGGAAGAAATTTTTACTTTGGCTTAGTGTATATAATATCTGGAAATGACTAAATTTCAGTTTTGATATAAAATTTTGACTTTATGTATAACCCAACATTGTTAAAAGGAAAATTCTTATGTATACCTATCTCTTAAAAATACTGCTTCTTATTATATTAGCTGCTTAAAACAACAACAGCAACAACAAAAACTTAGCAAAAGGTAAACAGAAAGTAATCTCATTAAAACATAGAAGGGAAACACTTTGTTTGCAGATATGCACAGAAAGTATGTAAGCTGTACCCCATAAGCATTCTTTATAAATTTTACATGTCGATTTCTCTAACCTTTCCTTACACAGGAGGGATTTGTTGTATCAATCTTCAATCTAAGTGTGATACACCAACTTCCTATTGAATTGCCTTAGAGCAGAAAGAAAAGTACAAAGATGATGCATCTTTCTTAGAAATGAAAATATAACAAAACAAGTCATGTTAAACAAGGAAAGATACGGATCTTTAATAACTGACCCAAACCATGTTGGTGGCTGAACAGAGAAGAACTATGGGAGCCAGGCCAGTTGGCATGACCAAATGTATTCAGCTAGTGTGGAATGAGCCCCTGTACTGAGGGTATTCAGTGTGGCTTTAGCCAGGGGATTCAGTGATGAAGAACCCTCTTGCTACTCTGCTCTTTGTCTTTATTACAATACTAGTTCAAAAGGTATACCTATAGACACAACAAGAAAAAAATTCTTGGCAAAAAGAAAAAAAAAAAAAACTCCCTGCTTTGAAATTTATTTTGAGTAGTCTTTCAAGCAACCAACTGAATATCGATGAATATAGATTATCAACTTAACATTTTTTCACCATTGTTAAAGAAAAAGCCTCATGACCAGATTTCATCATAACTACTAACCTGTTTTTGACACAATTCAATTATAACTACAGCTGTTCTGATTTTTGTGTATTTATTCATTTAGCTGGGGCACAGGAAAGACAAATGAAAGCTTTCCTGTTTTTACTTTTTTTTTTTTCTTTTTTGTAATAGAAATAATTGCAATTGTTATTTACTTCTGGCTAAATTTATCTCTGTTTCTTCACTGTATCTGCATGTTTATCTAAAATAATATATTATGCTTTAAAGCAAAGTTTATTAGAAAAAGAATTTTTATGATACGGGAGAGAAGTTTAGTTTTCTTTTTGAAATTGTCAACAGATAGTTTAAGATAGTTTAAAGCCTGGGGAGTAGTTGCCTTTTTTTTTTTTTTTTTACATTTTGAGCTAAACTTCCTGACTGTGGCTACAAGAAGTCTACTCCCCATGGAAGGAGAGAGCCATCGACAAGTTTTTAAACACTTGATGAAGCATATGCCCCTGGAAATTGAAAGACTGAAGGCTAAAAATTGTTCCTTTCCACTTAGTCTCTTTCTTGGAACCCAAGCTTTGCAAAGATGGTTAGCGAGGTAATGTACACAAAATGATTCCAGTGAAGGGAATTTTGAGCTGTATTTTAGGAAACTATTCCCTTCAGAATGTTCAAACCAAATGTAAACGAGCTTCTTCAATAGCCAGAGTTTTACAGATTAAAAGCTTTAGTTGTTATCTTTTGAGGAAAATAAAGTTTAAAACTCCTCCACAAAATTGTGTGCTTAGTTTTCTTAGAATATTGGGAATTTCAAGAGTTTTTATTCAAGTGACTATTTAAATATTTAGGACAATTACTGATGAAAAAAATCATTTAGGAAAAAAGCCATAAAAATAAGGTGGAAGAATAACTATAGGAAGGAAATGAGGTAGAAAACAGCTTTTAGAAATTATGCAGAAGAATTTTAAATGAGCAAATATGGAAGAACATACTGAGCTGACTTTAGCTATAGGAAACCTACTCCCCATGGAAGGAGAGAGCCATCAACACGTTTTTAAACACTTGATGAAGTATATGCCTCTGGAAATTGAAAACTGAAAGGCTAGAAATTGTTCCTTTCCAGTTAGTCTCTTTCTTGGAACCCAAGCTTTGCAAAGATGGTTAGCCTGAGGTAATGTACACAAACTGATTCCAGTGAAGGGAATGAAATGTCTGGGATGTTGGAAAGGGCAAGGCAATATTATTCTGTTTCCAACAGAATCCATCTCTCGCCATCAGAAGTTATTGTTCACTTTGGAGAAAAATATGATTATTAAAGATAGTATTATTTAGAAATTATCATTCTTTTCCAGTTATTTTCACATCTCTCTGAGAGAGCATGAATGTCCATGATTTTCTAAGAAAGACAGATGAACTCCTGATTTTCTTATTGCACCCACTGATATTTATTGAGTTTGAGTGCCCTGAGAATCTGTCTATCCTTTTAGAGGCACATTAACTGGTGTTCAGCCTTTATTTCTTCCTCTATTTCCATCCTGTGGAATCTCGGCAGTTTTATGTTTATAAAGCAAAACTATGATGGATGAGTAATAACAAGATACTCTTTGATGAACATCCGTTATTTTACAGGCCCCATGTTAGTGTTTTATGAACACTGTTTTCTCTAATCCTAACAGCAACTACATGTGGTGAGATGCTGTGTTCATTATGAGCTAATACACCATGGTGCATCCTCAAAGAGAAACCAGGATCTATAGCCTGCCATTTGAAGTGTTCCCTACTTTGTTCTATCTATTGTTTTATTAATTTCTACCCTTTTGTTTCCTGTGTTATATTTTTGTCAGACTAGTCTATTCATTCTTTCTACACTATATGACCTGTTTCCCTACTCATATTTCTTTTTGTTCCCATGATATTGTACGTCATCCCCCCCCCAAAATAATTACTAAACCTTTCATGAGTCTCTATTATGGTATATGTAACTATTTATTCTCCTGTGGTTATTGTACCTTTGTCTCATAATTTGTATCTTTATCTCATAACCCCATAAATTGTTTCACAGAAAAGAAACTCATTCAGAGAGGACACTTATTCACTTTTATATAAAGGTGAATTCACCCTACCATTCTCATTGTAGGAGCTTGCCCATGGAAGAGCCTTAATAGGTTTGCATTGAATTAGAGCCTGCTGTCTTTAAAACACAGTACTAATGGAAAGCATTATTCTATATTTTGTGAAGAACACAAGAAACTATAATGCAAAGTTCATGTCTTCAAATATGTTATATTTTCTTTGTAAGGCAAATGTTACACAGTATAATAAAAACCAAACATCCACAGTTTCAGAGGATACTTATCAGTGCAAAATTGAGGTAGATGTTGAAGAACTTTAAATGAGGGGGACATCACAATCTGGGGCCTGAGACGACCTCAAGGTAGGGACATAACTTGAGGTTAGCCTAAAAAATAAATCAAATTAGAATACATATAGAATGGTGGCATTCCAAATGTCAGAAGAAATGGGATTACATCCTGATAAATCCATCATAAATCAAATTTAATAATCAAATTTGAATAGATACAGAATAGTGGCATTCCAAATGTTAGGAAAAATGAGGTTACATCCTGATAAATTCATCATAAATTGAAAGTATCCTAAGTAAAAAATGTCTTTAACTCACCCAAACTGCTAAACATCATCGCTTAGCTTAGCCTTCTTTGCCTAAACACTCAGAACACTTACACAAGCCTAGAATTGGGCAAAATCGTCTAACACAAAGCTTATTTTATTAAAAAATGTTGAATATCGCATGTAATTTATTTAATACTCTACTGAAAGTAAAAAGCTGAAGGATTGTATGAGTATTTGAAATATAGCTTCTAGTGAATGCATATGGCACCATTGTAAAGTCAAAAATTACATGTTAGACATCATGAATCAGGGACTGTCTATATTTTCAGGGATTAACAAAAGAGCAGATTTGAGCTCCAATGTGAAGAACTTGGATTTAGTTTCATAGGTAATGGATACTATTCTAGGTTCTTAATTTACATGGGGAGACAGTACAGTAACAATTATAAGAAGAAGCTTTGGCATCAGATACCTGGATCTAACTTAGTATTTATTTTATTCAATATCTTCCAAGGAATTGATACCAAAAATGCATGCTTGGTAATTATTTTATTTAGTTTCTTCCTCTCAAAAATGGAAATAATAAAAGTTTACCTAGATTGTTGCAGGGCTTAGATGACAAAATCCATATAAAGTAGTTAGAGCAGAATCTGGCAAATGATACTTAAGTATAATATGAAGAAAATGTTAGCATCTATTAGGAATTTAGAAATATTAATGTAATAGTTATTTATGTGAAAATTTGGAAATAGTAGTAATTTTAGGCCGAAAATCTAATTGAGTATTAGAAAGTTAATGCAGTCATATAGAATTATGGTACATAGTTCTTAACAAGAATTCTGGCAAAATAAAAATAAAAGGAATTGTGTGATGGCTATCACAATAAAACTACCAACTGGATTAGTTATGGTGAATGGAGGAGATGGGAAGTGCCAAAGAAATAACAAAGTTTTGAATTTGAACAACAGAAAACATGGTAATAGCACAGGTTTAAACAGAGAGAAGTTGAATTTAAGACAGTTGATGCTGAATAGGGTGGTATTGAATCTAGTTTATGTCTCACACATAGGAGTCACTCAATGAATGTCTACTGTTGATGACCAGAACAAGTGGGGTCTTACGCTAGGTTTTGGCAGAGTAGCAGAGCTATTTTTGCTTTTATTTAAGTGCTTATTCTACTTGGATACTATTTTTACCTAATTTAGTAATATCACTATGAAAGAAAATGAAGAAAATGTATATAAACACAGACTTTTATCATCTTCAATGCAGAATTCTTGTTGAGATTCAAATGATTAGTTCCTTCCCTTTTATTATGGACTTAGATATGATTTCTCTTTTATCTAGAGAAACAGTGACTGTTATAGTTCAGGTTATTTTAATTTTACCTATGATTTAGCATATTGGTGAAAGCAAATGTTACTTCTTAGCAGGAGCATTGATTCTTCATAATACTATAAGGACCCCAGTTAGCTGAGAACTTTGAGTTCAGATCCAATTGTAGATAATAATTATTTGTATTTTATAAGGTTTTCATTAAGACAGCATTCCAGGAGGACCTGTGATGAACTCCATGAAATAAAATCCATATTTGACATATCCAAACATACTTCTTAAAGCCTAGTAAGCATTTTTCTTTGCTAACTATTAACCTTATGCCAATTGGTTCTTAGTCACCAATGTCATACATTCTGATAACCTGAGTAAGGCAGTGGAAAGTCTTCTTCCTTTTCTTTGTTGTCAAATTAAACATCTGAAAATGTTTGAAATATCTGACCTTGATGCCAGAATAGCCTCAGGTTCTCAGGAATAGGATTGAGCTAAGTCATTTCTTATGTATTCAAAGTCCCCTGAAAGCCAGGGTCAACCCAAATGGTTAGAGAATGAATCCCGAGTTGATTCAGAGCTATACTTAGCTTTAAAGCTAATGGCTTATGACTGTGTCTAGTTGAGGAGTCATCTAGGGTAATAAAATTCACTGCTTAACTGTAAAGGCAGAAAGGATCCAATTTTCGGCAAAGAAATAAACCTACCTATACTAGAAAGAAAGTTGAAAGTTATGTGTATGGTTAGCAAAAGTAGTTAACTAATCCACTATGGTAGAATTTTTAAGATGGTCCCTAAGATTCTCTCCCCCATGCATATGCCTTTTATAATCCTTTCCCTTTGAATGCAAGCTGGACTTGCGAGTAAGATGTGTTGTCACTCTTTTGATGTTATGTTATATGGCAAAAGAAGTTTGGCAGATATAATAAATCCCCTGGTTTGTGGACTTTAAAGATTATCCAGACCTAATCAGGTAGACCTTTGAAAAAGACAAAGAACAGGAGCAGTGAGCAAGAAACTATTCATAAGCTGGCCTTTAAAAAGCAAATCCCTGACCTAGGTGGGCAGACCATGAGGTCAGGTATTCAAGACCAGCCTGGCCAACATGGTGAAACCCTGACTCTACTAAAATCCAAAAATTAGTTGGGTGTGGTGGTGCATGCCTGTTGTAATTCTAGCTACTCAGGAGGCTGAAGCAGGAGAATCACTTGAACCCAGGAGGTGGAGGTTGCAGTGAGCCAATATCACACTGTTGCAAAGAGACCCACATGGCAGGGAATAGCAAGAGGCCTTTAATAAAAAACTGAATTCTGCCAACAAGTTGAATGAGCTTGGAAGAGGACCCCAAGGTGTAAATGAGAACATAGCTCAGCCAACACCTTGAGTTAAACCTGTGAGACCAAGAGCAGAGAACTCAGTTATGTCATTCCTAAACTTTTGACCACCAGAAACAGGATGAAAAAAACTTGTTGTTTCAAGCCACTAAATGTCTGATAATTTTTTACACAGCAGTAGAAACTAATACACATATTAGTTTCTACTAATAATATATGGGTTCTACAAACCCATATATCTGTTGTGCCCAATAATTTATATGGAGGCAGAAAAGACTTCTGGGAAATTAATTAAAACCTTCCAATGTTGATGTTTAGGCATATTCTGGGATATCTACCAAACTTTATGCATGAGTAGTTTGTGACTGGTAACAGTGATGGAAAGCAAATTATCAGGATGTATTGCATCACCCTTAAGAAAATAAAAATCTTTGTAAATGATATCATTATTGTGGAGCTGGATTCTGCAACTGTAGCTAACAGGGAAGAGAGCAGTACTTCAGTGTGCTATTTCTTGAAACTGTACCCACCCCACTCTGTGGACCACCAACACCAGTGACTTTTATACACCTAAGAGAAGTGAGTTATTGAGTAAAACGGAAAGAATTGACTCTTGGTGGTGCACCTTATGTTCCAAAAGTGCTAAGAAAGTTAAACTTAGAGGATTTGGTAAGTTCCCTACTGACATCAGAGAAGAGAGAATGTAATGGTCGAAAGTAGAGTGGTGAGGCCATCACTCAAGGTAGAGTGGTGAGATCATCAAACTGAAGGAAGTGCTGAGCAGCAGCTAGAAGCAGAGGGACAGCCGTATGAGCAGCAGTCTGGGGCAGGTCTCTAGCCCTTGTCTGGGACAGCTGCAGCAGTAATCAATAAAGAGCAGCAAGGTCAGGTGGCATTTTTGGCAGAGCAACTGGCAATTACTTGGAGCTACACGACAGTCAAAAAACAGCAGCCTCAGCACCAAGGCAGAGCCAAGCAGGAGTAACATTCCTGATTGATTCCAGGAAGCATGTAGGATACCTAATAGTGAGCGTATTGGGAGTGTTATTTAAAAGGAAGCTGAGGTCTGATCATTTCACCAATGAGGGCTCACAGACTATCCAATCTGGATTTATATTTCTTTCTTTCTTTTTTTTTTTTTTTTTTTTTGAGATGGAGTCTTGCTCTGTCACCAGGCTGGAGTGCAGTGGTGTGATCTCTGCTAACTGCAACCTCTGCCTCCTGGGTTCAAATGATTCCCCTGCCTCAGCCTCCTGAGCAGCTGGAATACAGGTGTGTGCCATCACACCCAACTTCTTTTTTTTTTTTTTGTATTTTTAGTAGAGATGGGGTTTTACCATATTGGCCAGGATGGTCTCAATCTCCTGACCTTGTGATCCAGCCCACCTTGGCCTCCCAAAGTGCTGGGATTACAGGTGTGAGCCACTGCGCCTGGCCTTGGGTTTGGATTTTTAAGGTGACGTTTGTTACCTGCTGTCTCTGCAGTCTGGAATTACTGGGTTCTGCTGGTTCAAAAATAACTTTGCCAGAGAAGTTTATCTATGCAGCTCTTTTCTTGCCATGGGAAACATAATTTAAGTCGCAGAAAATGAATGTTGCAACTCTCTAGAAGCCACGGAAATCATTAGACTGTTTTTGTTTCTCCTCAGTTTATTCCACTCAAAAAATGCTACCATCATCTTAACCTTGCATCACAAACTACTTCAGACTCAGCACACTTCTAAAGGACTTAAAAGTTTGTTCATTCCTTTCATATTGTTACATGGTTTTCAGTATATCTTTCCATTCTGCTGTCTTTTCTACTTTCCATCTAATTGGGGAAGCTTGATTGCTCTCTTCTTCACTGACTTCCACCTGACCTCTCTGCAAGGTTTCCATCTGGGTACTTCTTTCAGATAGCATAGCTCTTCACCTCTTCACCACCAAGCTGAATGGATCCTATGATTTGGCACTTATATTTGTGGCTTCTTTCAAGTTCTTTGTCAATAATCCCTAGAGATTGATTAAATAAATTTCTGTCATGACTGTATTTTAGGCTTTCTCTTATTTTTTAATTAAAAATAATTTACAGTCACTCTTGTCTGTATTAGGATGAAAGTTTCCATGATTTTTATTTTTATGATCTACGTATTTTTATCTTTTAAAGCCAGGAATTCTATAGTGATAAATATGTGTTAGCCACACCTTTCCTTTATTGGTTGATCCTGTCTCATTTTTAATTTTTATTTATCATATACATATATATATTAGAAGACATATATATATATGTAAATGATTTTTATGTACCTATGGGAAGTGACTGCTTGAGTAAAATTGAAAGAATTATTTTCTCAATTTTAAGGATGCTGTAGCTTATAAAACTATTGGTAATTGTACTTCAAACAAGAATAAATCCAAGAAGGAATTTTAGTTCCTTCTAATCTGAGATCATTTATAGTTTGCATTCCTTTTAAGGATGGGGGAGAGGGCTGCCATTTATTAAGGAAGGCATAGTAATTTTGCTGAAGTGAGTATTGTCATTGCTAATGTTGAATACTGCTTTTGTACATGCTCACTTGTCATTATTCCTGTTGTGTAATATCCAGGTAAGTCCCTGACTGCCTGCTTGGAAGTAACATTGCATGATTGTTAAGAGAGTGAGCTGTTCAGTCGATTGCCCAGGTTCAAATCTTGGTTCCATTACATGCTGACATTATGAACTTGGGCATGTAATATAAATCCTCTTCCCCTAGCTTTCAGATTCTTTACCTATAAAATAAGAAATAACAGAGTAGCTGTGAGAAGGATTAAATGAATTATTTTTGGCAATATTCTTAGAACAGTACCTGAAAGATTAAGTGTTTGATAAATATTAGCAATTATTATTGGGGCATATATATATATATTCAATTGCTCTATATTGATATATGGAAGTTATACTGCATAACAATTTATAGAGTTTTACTGTTGTCTATAGTTTAATGTTATATTGATGTCAGACTGTATGTTAGAGAAGTGCCTTAGATTCTTTTATGGTTTTTGTCTTCTAAAAGGAAGTAATACTTTTTGAGAAATTGTCAGCTCTCTGTACCTTTAAAGTGGTTCAAAATATACTGCACTTTGACTTTTAACAGGAGAAAAATTGCAGAGGATGCTGTTTCCTTTGAGGTTACTTACAGCAAATGATTCTCAACTCCCTATTAAATGCCTAAGTACTCAATAGAGCATCTGTGGCAAACTGTCCTGATTTCAAACCACTCTGTGAGGATATTATTCCAAATAATGAACTGAAATATGTATTTTTACAGCTTCCACCTATAGTTTTAAATTCTGTAACCACATAAAATAGGCCTGAGCCTTAAATATAAGTGAAAGCTTTTAAAAGACCCCACCCAGCTTCTCTTCTTCAAAGCAAACTTCTCTAGTTAAGCTTCAGAAGCTCCAAACTGTCCATATTCTATTCCCTGAAGACAATCATACATTTTGTCTATCCTGTTTGGCTCTTGCAGTAAATTAAGGATCAAGTTTTCTGATATCTTTTGTTAGGAACCAGATTAGCTGATTGCATTTTATCCAAATGATTTCGAGTAATACTATCTGTATTCTTTTCAGCATAATAATCATTTTTAAAAGTGACTACAGAACACTCTAAGTCTTAACTGCTTTAGAGATCTGTATGTCACACTTTGAGTTTAATTATAAGAAAGCACAAAATACATAAAATGTAAGATTTTTATTTTCTTTCCATTAAAATTTTTAATAAGTTCTATGTCTAATTTTATGTTTCAAGTAAAGTATATAGATTGATTGTGATGTAGGTATACGATTCTGAGAAAAAGATACAGGCATAAGATCCTGAGAAAAAGATTTTTTAAAAATTATAATGATTATTTACCTTCAGATGGATCATTTGAGGTGAGGAGTTTAAGACCAGCTTGGCCAACATGGTGAGACCCAGTTTCAACTAAAAATTCAAAAATTAGCCAGGTGTGGTGGTACGTGCCTGTAGTCCCAGCTATGCAGGAGGCTGAGGCAGGGAAATCGCTTGAATCCAGGTGGCAGAGGTTGCAGTGAGCTGAGATGGCGCCACTGCACTCCAGCCTGGGTGACAGAGTAAGACTCCATCTCAAAATAAATAAATAAATATGATTAAAGAACAAGCATTTTTAAAGTAGTTGTATGTCTTAATAACAAATATTAGTAGATACTGCTGCACGTAGTATCTCTGTACTATATTTAATTGATGGAATATACAATTTAAAGCACATATTACATAAATATAAAATATTAGCCATACTGTTTGCTATAGCCCAAATAAACAATTAAAAGCTGTCAAAAGAGAATTTTTATTATTTAAGAAATGTTTAAGACAGCAATAGAAGAAAGTCCAGTAGTCTAGACAGTGATAAAGAGTAATGGATTAAACATCAAGAGTTCTGGCTTTCGCTTACCTTAACATCTGTGATTTCAACTTTGTAAAACAAAGCTGCTGGACTAAACGACCCCTTAGGTCCCTTTCAATCTTAATCTCTGTGTTTCTAAAGTCCTTATCTTCATTAGTTTGGATTTGTGTAATTTGGAGATTAAAATAATCTTTTAAGGCTATTTGAAATAGCCTCAGAATATACATATAAATGAGAGTAGGAGCTGAATATTTTCTCTGGTTAAATTACAAAGTGACAGTTCCAACCACTCAGGACTGAATAACTATGTAAACACATGTGCATTTGTTATCCTCATTCAACTGACTAATTTCTATTATTTCTGTTAACATTTAATCGAGGGCAATTATATATATAAACACATTTTTCTAAACTGTTTGAATACAACTTAGTTTAAACTCTAAGATTTTAGAAGTCTGAATTTATTGTCTGTCATTCAATCCAGAAGTATCTCACAGTGAAATATAGAGTAAACCTAAGAACATGCAAATGTGTATTTGTTTTAATGCAGTGGATCTCTAGTTTTATTGTGCATAAGGATCTCAAAATAGAGCTATAAAAATCTAAGCTTAACATACTTATTAATATCAAATATTTACTCCAAAGTGATTCTGAGATCCAGTCTGAGGTGTGAGACCCAGAAGCCTATATTTTAAATAAACACTCCAAGTGATTCTGATTTAGATGCCCATATACTTTTTTGAAAGATGCAGCTAAATTGCTGAGATCATGTACCACATAAAAATGTACAATTAATATGTATCAATAATACATAGAAAAAAATTAGGTTGTGCCCTGATTCCATATTCACTGCCTATAAACTATGTACTAAAACATCAGTACCTGTGCAAATTGCAGCAGCACCCACCCAAGAGAGAAGTTGGATGCCTGGAAGCATTATTGTTACTCGATTTCTAAAGAATAGTAGCATTTTTATATTTGACCTGAATTTACATTTGAAATAAATATTTAATTACTTAGTTTATCTTTCATTTACCTAATACCTTTTCCTTACTGTGCAGAATCAAAAGTAGGAACAAAATATAATATTACTGAGTTCTTAACTCCCAAATGTTTTTAAAAACATATTCAGCAATACATTTCTTTTTTTTTTAGGAAAGTCATAAATTTACAAAATCACTTATACCTAATGACAACCTCTTTTACACTTCATCCCTGCAAATAATTGACTTGACAGCTTTGCAATTGCCTGCCTTTCAAAAATAGATTCAAACAGTGTCTAACTGATAGAGACAATCATGAAAAGTCCACATGCACACCAGAAATGCAATGTTGGGGATGTACATTAACTAAATAATTTTATGCTGACTTAAAGGTTAAGATAGAGTCTTCATAAGGCTTCCTTAGTTCCCAAAATAAGAAAAGGTCATCACTTTTTATTTTGCTTTTCATAAAGCCTGTGGTGAGTCTCTTCAAATAAAATCAGTAAGTAATTGTGACGGAATGTCACAGACCATTAGGAATCTCATTCTAAAATTCCTCTGTAGGCACATTCCTCTCCACCGTCTCTTACTGCCCAATGGGTGAGAATATGTCCCATTTATTCCACAGTTTATGTGGCCCTTTAGGGTTTGAATTTATTTTGGAATTATTTGCCATATTGTGGGAAATAGTGTTGAAAAAAGTCAAAGTTTTTATTAACAAAAACATGCTGTTTCCTATAGCGATGAAGTTCTTGTAAGCAGTTCAGTAATATAGAAACCCTTCAGGAGATTTTCAGGTGTGAGGAGACTGAGTTAGAATGGCTCTAATTTAGTCATTTCAGCAAATAAAAATATATAAGATGCCAGATGTTTAAAATAAATTGTGGAATGGAGAAAAAGTTAATAATTTTTTGGATTTGCAAAATTATAGTTACTTCATTGTGCTGTGGTTGGAATATTTAAATTCCATTTGAACTAATGTATCTACCTGTGAAGTTGCTCAACTAATTCAACAAAATTAAATTCCCAAGGAGGAAATTCCTCCTCATTGGCAATGCTTCTGCCCTAATGAACACTTGCCTTGCCAATTATTTGCATTAAAATCGTACTCATTTTTAAGCCGATTGACCTTTGATTTTGTGCTGATGATCTATTATGTAAATTTCGACCTTGATGATGCATCTTGTCCAGAAGGGAGAATTTTTGTTCAGCCACTTGATGCTTGTGTGTCTGGCTTAATGCCTGAATTGATTTTTTTTATTCCTACCATAAAATTCATATCTTTCTAATTTTTGTTTCTTTTTAAAATAATCCTTCTCCCTCTTGTGGCTAAAAAAATGACTTCACCCTCTAATTTATTAATTAAGCAAATATTCAAACAGTGCTGTAATATTGGAGAAAAAAGTGTGAAAAATTAAATACAGTAGGCATTTATTTATTATGCCAATTCTTGAAAAGGGAAACATAAGGGAAAAATTTAAAAAACTATTATCTTTCAGGGCTGGTTGGATTTGCAATATTAAGGCATATTGCATTAGGATCATTTTGTATCCATGTTTTGCATAAAAGCACATCTCGATGTTGGTTTTGGAACATTTCTTTTTGCATAAGAGAGCTCCTAAGAGTTGATAGAAAAGGTGGAACTTTTTTGCTTCATCTTTTGTTTCTGGAATAACTGGTTTTACCTGAACTTGTAAACACTATAGACTTTCCGAATCATGTAAACTATCATGTTTCTTTCTTGGCACTGACTATTGAAAATTCCTGAACCAAAGTTCAGATCATTGTGGTTTTCTGGCTATTTGGTGCTTTTCATGGGTACAAGCAATGGCTACAAGTTTCTCTGTTCTTTTGTGGTACATAATTAACGGTCTACAAGAATTTGTGTCACTTTATATATGCCGGTATTTCATAGATTCTACAATGTATTTTTTCTGCATTTCAACATCTCTGAAGTGAAGATATGTCTAATAGTTCTGTTAGAGTTTGACTTCTTTTTTTCCTCTGAGGTATATAAAATATTATCATCTTAAAATGTACACTATTTATTCTCAAATAAAATATTACAATATTACTGCAGCTTAGGAAGTACTTACCTAGATTGAAAAGAAGAGAGTTATTGAAAACTCAGAATGTCTAGATGGATTTAGAATTAATTTTCAGACCAGTATGGATATTTAGATAGCTCTAAAACATGGCTCAATTCCCTGGTCTCTGTAGAACTCACTAAATGTTTTACTTTTTCTTTGTTTAAATGAGCTTACCGAAGTAGTCTTTGCCTTAATTTTTCTTCCATTGTTTTCTTCTTCCATCACACTTTACTACCATCTTCTTCTCCATACTTCCCTCCATCATTCCTCCATTAATTCATTTCTTTCGACATTCACAGATATTTAATGGGCACATTTTATGTTCTAATGACTTGGCTAATTGTTGGGATATAGGTTTGAATTCGGTGTAATTGCTAATGCCGGGTTGCTTACATTTAGTTTGCAAGGATAGGAAAACGAACCTTTTCAGTGTGTAATGGTTAGCTGGAGTGGTACAGAAGGGAAATCATATTATCTGTAAGAGCAGGGTGGAAAGGGAAGTGATTTAGTGATGCCTAATCTGGGTATCAAAAGATCGGTAAGAATTGTCTAGAAGAAAAAATGAGATGGCATGTGCTTCAGGAAAAGGGAATACACGAGGGCATAGAGAATGTATAGTAAATTTCAAGTGGGATAACAGGACTCAATACTGTACATAATTTTGTAATGTCAAAGAGGTAAGAAAGACAGATTGTGCATCTTACCAGGAAAGAAGAACTTTCCCAAGAGGGAAATGTGAACCCATTTTGAGAATTATGATATGAGAAGTATGATATTATTTGCCTTTTAAAAAGTTATTCAGACAGCGGTATAGAGGATGAATAAGAAGTACAAAGATTACAATGAAGTCTGAGACTTCAATTTGGAAGATTATATAGTAGATTAGGTTAATATGATTAATACAGAAATATGAAGGGAGAGGAGGTTGGATTGTAAAACTAATTACATGATAGGACTAAAAAGATTTTATGACCATTTATATATTTGAAGTAGAGGGAAAGTCATCAAGATATCTTTGTTTCTAGATACTAAAACAACCAATGAGGTAGAGGCACAGGAGACAGAGCAGGTGTGAAAGCAGAGGAGTAAAGATAATTTACTTTAGGGGCTTGCTGATTTTTGATTCCTGTAGAACATTCATAAAGTAATTTACAAATATATTTGGAATAAAATCATTTGAGACACTATACTCAACACATAGCAAGCATTATCTCATTTAAATATCAATATTATTTGAGTAATAGGACTATCAATGTTTCCTTTTACTAGTGTAACTGTAGACTTATGGAAGCTAAGTAACACCTGAGCTCAAATAGCTAGAAAGTAGAAATAGTATTGGATTCCAAATAATTCTAGCTCTAGAGCCTGTGGTTTTTGTTTTGTTTTTTTAATTAATAGATTTTATTTTAAAGAAGTTTTATATTTACAAAAATATCAGAAAGTACAAAGATTACTTTGTACTTATCTCTATCTCCCTCTCCCCCTGCCCTTATTTCCTCTATTAATGCATTAGTGTGGTACATTTGTTACAATTGATGGGCCAATATTGATGAATTTTTTTCTTTCCTGAATCTTACTTTTGGTGTTACATTTAAAATGTCATCTCCAAACCAAATATCTAGATTTTCTCCTATGTAATCTCCTAGGAGTTTTATCATTTTACATTTCACTTTTAGGTCTTTGATCTATTTTTGAGGGTTTTTTTTGTGAAAGGTGTAAGATCTAAGTCTAGATTCATTTTTTTGCATGTGGATGTATCTCTATTCTAGCATCATTTGTTAAAAAACTATCCTTTCTCCATTGAATTGCCATTGCTCCTTTGACTATATGTGGATCTATTTCTGGGCTCTCTATTTTGTTCCATTGATCTATGAGTCTGTCTTTCTTGCCAAAACCACGCTATCTTTTTTCCTGTAACTTTATAGTAAGTATCGAAAGTGTGTCATGACAGCCCTTCAACTTTCTTCTTCTTCAGTATTCTAACGGCTATTCTGGGTCATTTGCTTTTCCATACAAACTCTAGAATTAGTTTGGTGATAATCCACAAAATAACTTGCTGAGATTTTGATTGGGATTGCACTGAATCTATATCAAATTAGAAAGGTTGACATCTTAACAATAATGTCTTCCTTTCCATGAATTTGAAATATTTCTTTATTTATTCAGATCTTTCAAAAAACTTCTTAATCAGAGCTGTATAGTTTTCCTCTAATAGATTGTTTACATATTTGTTAGATTTATACATAAGTGTTTTACTTTTTCTGGTACTAATATAAATGATACTAAGTTCTTTATTTCAAACTCTAAACTTTCATGCTGGTATATAGAAAGACATTGACTTCTATGTATTAACCTTGTATTCTGCAACCTTGCTATAATCACTTATTAGTTCCAGGAGGTTTTTTTCATTGACTCTGGGATTTTATACATAGAACATGATGTCATCTGTGAACAATCAGTTTTCTTTCTTTCTTCCCAAGCTGTATATCTTTTTCTTTTTTTCTTATTGCGTTAGTTATGAATTTTAGTACACTGTTGAATAGGTGTGATGAGAGGTAACATTCTTGCCTTATTCCCAATCCTGTGAGAACAGTGTCTTAGTTTCTCACCATTAAGTATGGTGTTAGCTGTTAATGTTTTGTAGAAGTTTTTTATCAAGCTGAGAAAATTCCTAATTTCCTGAGAGTTTTTACCATGGGTTGGTGTTGTCAAATGATTTTTCTGCATCTATTCACATAATCATATAATTTTTCTAATTTAGCCTGTTGATGTGATGAATTACATTAATTTTTTGAGAGAGTTTAGCTCTTATTGCCCAGACTGAAGTGCAGTGGTGTGTTCTTGGCTCACTGCAACCTCTGCCTCCCAGGTTCAAACAGTTCTCCTGCTTCAGCCTCCCAGGTAGCTGGGATTACAGGCGTGCACCACCACGCCTGGATTTTTTTTTTCTTTCTTTTTTTTTTTTTTTGTATTTTTAGTAGAGACAGGGTTTTAACATGTTGGCTAGTCTGGTCTCGAACTGACCTCAGGTGATCTACCCGCCTCAGCCTCCCAAAGAGGAATTACATTAATTTTTAAATGTTAACCCAGCTTTGCATACCTAGGATAAATCCAACAATTGGTTATTGTATATAATTTGTATACTTTTTTAGATTTGATTGCTAGTATTTTGTTGAGAGCCTGTACTTTAAAATCATTTTCTTATAGATACCTAGGAAAGAAATTTCAGTTTAGGAGTCAACAGTATATAAATGATAGTTAATGTCAAGGAATAAAAAGTAAAATGTGGTGTTTGATGCCAAGAAATAATAGTATACAGATTAATAGTATTATTTATACCACTAATAGCTTACATTATTGAGTGTTTTATGCCAGACAATATTCTAATTGGTTTAGAAAGTATTTACTCTTTTTTTAAAAAAAAAAGCACATCTCATTTTTCATTGTTTTTTGCAGTTTTACAGATGAGGAAAATTCAAGTATAAATAAGTCAAAGAATGTACCCTAGGACTGACTTTTAGACCCACATTGCCTCACTTAAGGACTCAGGCCTGCAGCCACCACACAATATTAATGATTGGAATCCCCTTTGGTACACTGAGAAGAACAGAGGACTGGAGCTAGTACTTAGGAAAAGAATAGTACATATGGGTCAGGAAACAGAAGATTACATGAAGAAATAAAAAATTTGGAGGAAAGGTAGGAGAGCGAATGGGGACTAGAATTTTTGTACCATTTATTCACAATAAGCTGAGGAAATCTCAAATTATCTTATTTTGTTAAATTGTAGCAGTGAAAAGGAGGCCTAGCATGACTAACTCCATTTTGCTTCCAACCACTCACTCCCCACCATATCTTTTAGCTTAACTGCTTTTGCTTATCTTTGCAGTAGGCCCAGCTAACCATGGGAGGAATTTAGTTCATGGTTTAAAGCAAGGAGATAATAGTCCCTTCCCAAAATTAACCACCATGGAGATAAGGAGGGTATACATACAAGTAACAATTTGTGTTATAGATTTATAGGAGCATTGAGACCTGACCGAAGAAAAGAAGCTTCACAAAGGCCCCAGACCCTAGACCCTTTCTGTCACACAGATTTCCGTGATCATCATTAACCTCTTGACCTCAGCTCCTTCACTCTTCCATCTTCCCCTAAAATAAAAGGAGCCTGAAATTCATGTTAACTTAAGATGATTCTTTAGGATGTTAGTCCCCAGTCCTCTCAGTTTGCTGGCTCTTGAAAATAATGTCACCTTCCTTGCCCCAGTGTCTTGTTTCTCATTATCGGCTGTTGTGCACTAAACTGCAGAAACTTGGACTTGACTGCAGTTTTAATAGGATACAACACATTTTGCATCATGTTATCAGACCACAAAGTGCTTTTATATCATGCTTTGCGGGTCAGTGGATTTATTTTTCATATATTGCCACTCGCATCTTTCAGGTAATCACTGCCATATTTCATCAAAATATTATATTAGAGACTGACAGAGCAGGCTGGAAGTGTCTTATTTTTCTTTCTGTTCCTTAAGAGGTGAACTTGGTGACTGTAGGAGAAATTAGTATAGTGAAAAATCAGCCGCAGATGGCTAAGTCAGCTTGAACAGAATACAAAAGGGTACATTATTGTTGTTTGATAGCACATTCAACCATGACTAAGCAATCTGTTCTAATAACTTCTATGTATAAGTTACTTAACTTTCCCAATTGTGTGAAAGTATATGATAAGAAATGCATTATCATTAAAATATAGGTCAAGTACATGTTAAATAAGTAAGTGTATTATAGTGGGATCAGAGTAGTTTTTTAAGCTGCAATTTGAAAGAGCATAAAGGAATATGTGAGCTTTGTAATAAGGTGCTCTTTAAACCATCAGTAGGTGAGAATGGAGAGTCTAGAGTGTGTTAAAGCTGCCATAAATAAAGAAAAGGATTGAGTCACACATGTTTTACAAGCTTATAATGGTACCTTTACAGACATTCTGCCAATCAGCTACTTTAGCTATCTTCTTCAGGGAATACTGCCTTTTTTTCTTTTTCTTTTTCTTTTTTTTTTTTTTAAGAATGTCAAGTAAATTTGCAGTTACCTGCAGTATTAGTGTGGAATGCGGGGAAAAGAATAAAACATTATAATTGCCTGATCTCTCCAAGGATGTTTTGATTTCTGGCTGACCTGGGGTATGGATGAAACCACAGTTAACCAAGAGCTTCGTTGGCTTTATGTCACTGAAAAAGATCCTGAAATATGATCTGATTCGATCGTGATTTCATCTTCTAGGTGGCAAGATAATTTAGTCTAGGGCATCTGAACTGATCTGGCCTTCAAAGTTCTGTCTTTACCATGGATCAACAACTCATGCAAGTTAGCAACGTGTTTATTAAAGAACAGGTATAGTACTCTTGCATAAGAGCTGCATACACATACCATAAATATATGTTATAACAATACTAGATATAGCAATGCCATAATCCCATAACAACCTGAAATTTAAATTCTAAATAAATGTGAGAACACAAGACAGGAATATAAAGCAGCAAAATAATCATAAGGCAATATGCAACCTAGCACTAAAACATGTTGTTTAGATTGTAAATCTCAGCAAAGTTCATTGAAGGAAGATAATAAGTGTATTATTATCTTCTCGGTTTATATCATGGATCTCTCAGTTATTTGTATGTGATTTTGAGAATAATTAAATTCTTCAATTCCCATTATTTTTGTATCTATAAGGAGTGAAATATTTCTTCAAAGGACTTTTGTGGATTGATGTGATCATGTTTATGCACTTAATAAAGTACCTGGAAAATGGTAAACCCTCAATAAGTGAGAGAGTTGTTACTGCTTGTGCTAAAAAGGTCAAGATTATAAAGATTTATATATACGTATTGTGGGTTCTTTATAGCAGTCTTCTTTCCATTATTAATAATATGACAAGCAAAAGAAGTGGATTTTGAACTCAATATGCAAATCATATTGACTATGATAATGTAAACATATATGCAATCTTCAAAATCAATGAATATTTACAGGACAATGTAAGAAATGAAGGAACCCATTTTT
>PVKV010028353.1:0-25114 GCA_004027835.1 Alouatta palliata | reverse complement strand
ACCCAGGCTGGAGTGCAATGGCGCGATCTCGGCTCACCGCAACTTCCGCCTCCTGGGTTCAAGCAATTCTCCTGCCTCAGCCTCCCGAGTAGCTGGGACTACAGGCACGTGCCACCATGCCCAGCTAATTTTTGTATTTTTAGTAGAGACGGGGTTTCACCATGTTGACCAGGATGGTCTCGATCTCTTGACCTCGTGAGCCACCGCGCCCGGCCTATATCAGCCTTTTAATGCAAAATTATATCCATATTCTTAGTCAATAGTATGCATAATGATTAAGGAGTAAGTTCTCTGTAAGAGAAGGTGTTTTAAAAAATTTTAAGATACTTTTCTTGCTAGCCTTTCTCATAATGAAAGTTTCTTTCTGGTGGGCCTAGATGTCTGTGTTTATTTTTTCTTTCTCAGATTAAGAAGACAGGAGGAGGCTGAAGATTATGACATTGCCAAATTAGTTTATATATAAAAAAAGAGACTGTGCTCTTGCTTATATAAGGGCGAGGATTGGAAATATTCTTGAAATAAATGCAAAGGGTTTTGAGGTAACAAAATGTGAAAGACCATCGAGTTGTTTTGGTAAAATATTTTCTATAATAATTTTCCTTCATTTAGTATGTCAAAAAGGTCTTGGTTCATAGCATTTTTCCTACTGTTGAGAGGCATCCTCTCATCTATAACATCATAGCCTGGATATTTGTGCTTTGTTATAGATAAAGGCTGTTTAAAAGGAGAATGAAAAAGGAATCACTCATAGACAATTGTGAAAAAATAAACAAAAAGAAATCACAGGAGTGAAATGTCATACTTTTGTTCAAATTTTTCCCTTTCCATGCCATGGTAGAGATGATAAGTTTTCTTAGATAAGGGGAGTGAGGTGGAATCTTGCTTGGGATTCTCATTTAGTGTTCTCGGAGGGAACCACTATGCAGAGCTACTTTGTGGACAAGGCTTAATAAAGTAGAAAAAGTGAAAGGGTGGGAAGATGAAGAAAGGGCCATGCCACATGGTACTAAGATCCGACATGATACCAAATCGAACAAAGTTATTCACCCCAAACTTGAGTTATGTCTTCCCAGGAAAGAGGCTGGATAAACTGAGGGCATGACACAAATTCAAGCAAGCAACATTCCTGAGAGCAACTGAATCTTCAAGGAGACAGAGTTGATCCTCAAATACAGATTGTTTAATGGTCACATTCTATGTTTTATAAGATCCTCTCTCCTTCATGAGCTTGGGATTTACTACAACTATGTTTCTTTTTTTAAATTTTTTTTATTGCATTTTAGGTTTTGGGGTACATTTGAAGAACATGCAAGATTATTGCATAGGTACACACATGGCAGTGTGATTTGCTGCCTTCCTCCCTATCACCTATATCTGACATTTCTCCCCATGCTATCTCTCCCCAACTCCCCACCCCCCGCTGTCCCTCCCCTGTTTCCCCCTGACAGACCCCAGTGTGTGATGCTTTCCTCCCTGTGTCCATGTGTTCTTGTTGTTCAACACTGGCCTATGAGTGACAACATGTGGTGGTTGATTTTCTGTTCTTGTGTCAGTTTGCTGAGAATGATGGTTTCCAGGTTCATCCATATCCCTACAAAGGACACGAACTCATCATTTTTGATGGCTGCATAATATTCCATGGTGTATATGTGCCACATTTTCCCTGTACAGTCTATCATTGATGGGCATTTGGGTTGGTTCCAGGTCTTTGCTATTGTAAACTGTGCTGCAATGAACATTCGTGTGCATGTGTCCTTATAGTAGAACAATTTATAATCCTTTGGATATATACCCAGTAATGGGATTGCTGGGTCAAATGGAAATTCTATTTCTAGATCCTTGAGGAATTGCCACACTGTCTTCCACAATGGTTGAACTAATTTATGCTCCCACCAACAGTGTAAAAGTGTTCCTATTTCTCCACATCCTTTCCAGCATCCATTGTCTCCAGGTTTTTTAATGATCACCATTCTAACTAGCGTGAGATGGCATCTCAATGTAGTTTTGATTTGCATTTCTCTGATGACCAGTGATGATGAGCATTTTTTTCATATGTTTGTTGGCCTCATGTATGTCTTCTTTTGTAAAATGTCTGTTCATATCCTTCGCCGACTTTTGAATGGACTTGTTTGTTTTTTCTTGTAAATCTGTTTTAGTTCTTTGTAGATTCTTGATATCAGCCCTTTGTCAGATGAGTAGACTGCAAAAATTTTTTCCCATTCTGTTGGTTGCCAATTCACTCTAATGACTGTTTCTTTTGCCGTGCAGAAGCTGTGGAGTTTGATTAGGTCCCATTTGTCTATTTTGTCTTTTGTTGCCAATGCTTTTGGTGTTTTGGTCATGAAGTCCTTGCCTACACCTGAATGTAGGTGTAGTCCTGAATGGTTTTGCCTAGATTTTCTTCTAGGGTTTTGATGGTGTTAGGTCTTATGTTTAAGTCTTTAATCCATCTGGAGCTAATTTTAGTGTAAGATGTCAGGAAGGGGTCCAGTTTCTGCTTTCTGCACATGACTAACCAGTTTTCCCAACACCATTTATGAAACAGGGACTCCTTTCCCCATTGCTTGTTTTTGTCAGGTTTGTCAAAGATTGGATGGTTGTAGATGTGTTGTGTTGCCTCCGAGGCCTCTGTTGTGTTCCATTGGTCTATATCTCTGTTTTTGTACCAGTACCGTGCTGTTTTGATTACTGTGGCCTTGTAGTGTAGTTTGAAGTCCAGTATTGTGATGCCTCCCTCTTTGTTCTTTTTGCTTAGAATTGACTTGGCTATGTGGGCTCTCTTTTGGTTCCATATGAAGTTTAAGGTGGTTTTTCCAGTTCTGTGAAGAAGGTCATTGGTAGCTTGTTGGGGATAGCATTGAATCTGTAAATTACTTTGGGCAGTATGGCCATTTTCACGATATCGATTCTTCCTAACCATGAACATAGAATATTTCTCCATCTGTTTGTGTCCTCTCTTATTTCATCGAGCAGTGGTTTGTAGTTGTCCTTGAAGAGGTCCTTTACATTTCTTGTTAGTTGTATTCCTAGATATTTTATTCTCTTTGTAGCAATTGTGAATGGCAGTTGGTTCTTGATTTGGCTCTCTTTAAGTCTGTTATTGGTGTATAGGAATGCTTGTGATTTTTGCACGTTGATTTTGGTACGTTGATTTTTGTATCCTGAGAGTTTGCTGAATTTGCTTATCAGTGTCAGGAGATTTTCAGCTGAGATGATGGGGTCTTCTAGATATACAATCATGTTGTCTGCAAGTAGAGACAATTTTACTTCCTCCTTTTTTATTTGAATATCTTTTATTTCTTTTTCTTGCCTGATTTCTCTGGCTTGAACTTCCAGTACTATATTGAACAGGAGTGGTGAGAGAGGGCATCCTTTTCTAGTGCCAGATTTCAAAGGGAATACTTCCAGTTTTTGCCCATTCAGTATGATATTGGGTGTTGCTTTGTTGTAAATAGCTTTTATTATTTTGAGATACATTCCATCAATACCTAGTTTATTGAGGATTTTTAGCATAAAGGGCTGTTGAATTTTGTCAAAGGCCTTCTCTGCATCAATTGAGATTATCATGTGGTTTTTGTCTTTGGTTCTGTTTATGTGGTGAATTATGTTTATAGACTCACGTATGTTGAACCAGCCTTGCATCCCCAGGATGAAGTGTACTTGATCATGGTGGATAAGCTTTTTGATGTGCTGTTGCAATCGGTTTGCCAGTATTTTATTGAAGATTTTTGCATCTATGTTCATCATGGATATTGGCTTGAAGTTTTCTTTTCTTGCTGAGTTTCTGCTGGGTTTTGGTATCAGGATGATGTTGGTCTCATAAAATGATTTGGGAAGGATTCCCTCTTTTTGGATTGTTTGGAATAGTTTCAGAAGGAATGGTACCAGCTCCTCTTTGTATGTCTGGTAGAATTCGGCTGTGAACCCATCTGGACCTGGGCTTTTTTTGGGTGGTAGGCTCTTAATTGTTGCCTCTACTTCAGAACTTATTATTGGTCTATTCAGGGTTTCGACTTCTCCCTGGTTTAGGCTTGGGAGGATGCAAGTGTCCAGGAATTTATCCATTTATTTCAGGTTTTCTAGTTGATGTGCATAGAGTTGTTTGTAATAATCTCTGATGATGGTTTGAATTTCTGTGGAATCTGTGGTGATATCCCCTTTATCGTTTTTTATTGCATCTATTTGATTATTCTCTCTTTTCTTTTTTAATAATCTGGCTAGTTGTCTGTCCATTTTTTTTTTTTAACATTGAACCAAGATTTCTGCTTCGTCTCTTCTCTGGAGACATATGAGAACTAGTATTTAGATAACAATCACAGTACTTTATATTTATACAATTCTTTACACATTTAATGTGTTTTTCTATGTATCATTTCTCTTGATTCTATAAAATCTATGTGAAATAAGCACTGTATGATTCTACAGCATGAACTGGCGTGGATTACCCAGGCATACAACTCTTGTAGTACAAGAGAGAAAACCACTGTACTACCTCATTGCATGTGGCTCACAGGGTTGGTTACAGTGATGAACAATATAAGCTAAGAAAAATAAGCTTTTTTTTTTTGGCCCACGCCCCCTTCTCATATATTTTATACTGATTCCTTCATTAATCTTTATAGAAACTTCATTAGTACTTTGATGAACTATATACAATATATAAGAAGGTGGTGTGTGGCCAGACAAAAAAGCTTGCTGTTGTTTGCTTATCTTATTTATAATTATAACTAACCCTATGAGGCATACACAATGAGGCAGTCCAATGTTTTTTTTTAATTCATATGCTTATTTTTCAGAGAAGTCGTCTCAGAGTTAGTACTTTTGTGTCTGTTTCAGAAAGTTTTCTACAAAGTCCTATACTCAATTTTATTTCAGATGTTGAAGACTTAAAGGATTTGAAAAGCCAAAAATATTCATTAATTAAATAAATTGATTTATAATACATAATTGCAGGTCCCAGTGACCATTTCCAGGAGCAGCTGATAGTTCCTTTTAGCAGCCACTTTTATTACTTAACTTTTAAAAGGTTCATCAAATCAAGATACAATTTTCCATTATGAACACTTGTTTCATTTCATAATTTTATAAAAATTTAATTTTATCTCTAAGATATTCTCAAATTGTTGAGTAATTTTGTACCCATTACTTTGGATATACAGTAATCAATGTTTTTAAATATTTTCAATAAAATATGCTTTTCCTGAAATGTGCCTACCCAGCCCAAATTTGTAACTTGCTTTGATACACACACACACACACACACACACACACACACACACACTCTCTCTCTCTCTCTCTCTCTCTCTATTAAGAACAGCAAAGATGCCAAAGAGTCAACATTTCTTTCTTGTCTGTTTAAAATGACATTTCTTCCATATAACATCTTCCTCTTTCAGTATTTGAATTTGTAATCTTCTTGGTAATTATGAAAATGTTAACATAGTTAAATAAAGATCTATGTTTTCTAAATTAACAAGAGATTAGAGATATCGTAATTGTTTTTTAAAAAATTGTCAAACCAGTATAACAGGTTTTCTTGGGTGGATAAATGTCCTTAAGCAAACTTTAGTTGCTCTTTTCACTTTATTCATATCTCCCTCAGTTACAAATATGTTCTTGGTGTTTATTTTATTGGGATTATCTCATATTAAACCAATTTATGTAAAAAGATAATCTCCAAAAGATAAATTAATGTGAAAAGAATCATTTTATTTACAATTCCACTGTATTATTTCAACAAACTGTAAATATTGTTCATTTTATTCAAACTTACAGATTGTTCTAAATTACTGATATAGATTACAAAACTACAAACAGAAAATACATTTCAATACAGGAATCTAGTTTCCATTAGACATTTTTTTACATATTTGTATCTTTATTTACTGAAATATTATATAAATTACTGATGATTTAATATTGGAAATAGAGACATAACTTTCATTAAAAAGGGTAAATTTAAGAAAATTTAGTGTTCAGATATTAAGCCTCTATTATTTGGGCATTTTTGAACTACATATGTATTTGTTGTTTTAGGTTATAGAATTTTACCAGTTCTAAAATAACAGAATTATTCTCTATTATGAACACCTCTATGCACACAAACTAGAAAACCTAGAAGAAATGGATAAATTTCTGAAAACACACAGCTTTCCAGGAGTGAACAAGAAAGAAATTTAAAACCCTGAATAGACCAATAACAACCTCTGAAAATGAATCAATAATAAAAAGCCTATCAACCAAAAAAGCTCTGGAAAATAATGAAATGCCCAAAGAAAAATAAATCATTTACCAAAAAGACACATGTATTTGTATGTTTATTACAGCACTATTCACAATATCAAAGATACAAAATCAATCAAGATGCCCATCAACAGTGAAATGGAAAAAAATGTATAAACCATGGAATACAATTCATAGAAAAATGAAAACATTTCCTTTGTAGTAATATGGATGCAGCTGGAGGCCATTATCCTAAGTGAACTAATGCAGGAATGAAAAACCAAATACTTCACGCTCTCACTTATAAGTGAAGGCTAAACACTGAATACACATGAGCACAAAGATGGGAGCAATGGACAATGGGGACTGCTTAAGAGCAGATGGTGACAGGGAGCATGGGTTGTAAGGGTACCTACCAGGTACTATGCTCACTACCTTGCTGATGGGATTACTCATTCACCAAGCCTCCATGACACACAATTACTCATGTAACAAACCCTCACATGTACTCTCTGAAGTTAAAAGTAGAAAAGAAGAAGAAAAAGAAACAGACTCAGCCCTCTGTAGGTTAGTAACTTCAGAGAAGCAGAAATCCTCCTTTGACTTAGTGTTTTCATCTGAAACATAAAAAAAAACTTAACCAGAATTTATCAGACTTTATTCTAGATATAAAATATTATTTGTTATTATTAAAGGAACTGTCACTAAATCAGAACCTTCCACTTTACCTCTTCACTGTATTATAACCCACAGCCACAACATTTCCTCCAGTGAAAACCATGTCTTATATTTTACTGTTTTTTCTTCTATTTCTTAATTGCATCAGCAACATAACTGGTATAACTGATATATACATCCCTATAATACATTACATCCAGTATTCTCTATCTATTTAACAGATATGTTCTCCATTCTTGAATCATCATATCCATGAACCATATTCTTGGATTTTTATCACTCTGATATAAATTTAGGTAGTACAAAGAAAGTGTTTTCTTGAAGAACAGAAATGAAGGAATATGAACAATTTCTGTTTCAGTTAACTGGAACTGAAATCAGTTGTGGTACACATCAGGTCATTCAATGCATTAGCATTCTTCCTTATTTCGTGTACATTATGATTTATTTCCCCCTTTCCTGCATGCTTAGAGCCCATCATTTAATATTCAATTTGTCCTTAAACAATAACTTGATTTCTATTTTCTGATATCTGAAGTTATATAAGCCTGGAAAATGACAAAATTTGTTAACTGCATTACTGACCAATTTTATAGAATTATTGCAAGGAGACAGATCATTTTCACCAATATCTATAAGATCAACAATGCCTTCAAAACTGTCAACAATCTTAGTTTTTTTTTTATTCAAGGCTCATTTCAGTTTTCAAAAATAAATATTTAATATTTTTCTTTTCAACCTCTCTTCCATTTTTAATAATTAGCTTTACATTACTGCAATTACAACATAATTGCAGCAAAAATAATAACTACCAATACACTTTCCTGTTTCTAGTTAAATAAAATTTTTCCCTTCACTATGTAAGAAAATACTTCTTTGCTTTGAATTAAAAACTTCACTTTTTTTTTGTATTCCATAAAGTGATGGTTAATACTAAGTTCAACTTGATTAGATTGAAAATTCAAAGTATTGATCATGGATGTGTCTGTGAGGGTGTTGATAAAAAAAGATTAACATTTGAGTCAGTGGGCTGGGAAAGGCAAGACCCACCCTTAATCTGGGTGAGCACAGTCTAATCAGCTGCCAGCTCAGCTAGGATAAAATCATGGTGAAGAACCTAAAAAGACTAGACTAGCATAGTCTCCCAGCCTACGTCTTTCTTTTCTGCTGGTTGCTTCATGCCCTCAAACATCAGACTTCAAGTTATTTAGCTTTGGGACTTGGACTGGCTTCCTTACTCCTTAGCTTGCCATCCCCACAATAGTGGGACCTTGTGATCATGTGAGTTTAACACTCCTTAATAAACATCCCTTTACATATATCTATACTATTACTTCTGTTCCTCTAGAGAACCTTGAGTAATACAGATTTTGGTACCAGGAATTATTCTAAAGGAACAGAATATTAAGGATGTAGTTCTTTCATGGTTTTGGGGTTTCTGGAGTTGACTGCTTAATATGATTAAAACCAAAAATGCTAAGGACTCTGCTTCTAATAGCATGGCAAACACTGATGGTCATTGGCATTCAATGTTTAGGGAGTTATGCAAAATAAATGCATTCGATAGTACCGATTTACTGCTTGTGAGAGGCAAGGAGTTTAGTGATTCTATACATATTGCCTTTGAGTATATGTGAAGATCCAAGGAACATAATGAAGTTGATTGGTTCCTCCTAATTTTACTGAGTGAAGTGATGAAAGAAAATGATGAACTCAGGGATTCTAACTCCCAGCTTCAGAAGCAGATACTGAGCCTCAAATCTGCTAAGATTGCCCTGAGTGTGAATCTTATCTTCTGTAGAGAAAGAGCTGAAATTGTGAAAAATAAGACACAAACTTTTATCATATGAGTGGCTGATCTGGAATCAAAAATCCATGGACAGCATCACCAGATGTCTACTATTAAAGTGAGGGCATTGATTGGGAAAGAATTGGACCCTGTAACTTGGAATGAGGACTTGTGGGAGGACTCTGATGAACTGAGAACACTGAGCTTGTAAACTCTGGTGAACACTTTTGCCAGAAGAAACAGCTTTCCCATCTTCAGTAGTGTAGCTTGGGAGTTAAAAAAGGTTCTAATAGTTGATTTTCTTGGCTAGCTGAAATATGGATTAAAAGATGGCCCACTGTGAGCAAGCTGGAAATGCCTAATTTTCCTTGGTTTAATGTAGGGGAAAGGATGCAAAGGCTTAGGGAGATTGGGATGTTGGAGTGGATTAGTCACTTTAGACTTGCTCATCCCAGCTGGGAGAGTCTAGAAGATATACCCTTGGCCAGTGCTTTGTGAAATAGATGTGTGAAGGCAGCTCCTCGATCTTGGAAGAACCCTGTAATTGCTTTTCCCTGTACATCAGATCTAACAGTGGGAACCACAGTCAATGAACTACAAAATTTAAAGGCAATAGGAATAACTGGATCCCAAGGTAGCAGGGGCCAAGTGGTGTCACTCAACAACCAAAGGCAAGTTGGGCATAGCTATTGTAATGAACAGCAAAGGCAAAGCAGCAATCAGAATAGTCTGACTCATGTACAGCTCTGGCATCAGCTAATTACAGTATTACTAGAAGTAAAATTGATAGGAAGGCTACTGCATTCGTATTATTTCATATAAACAGAAAACTTTCAGATCTAGTAGACAAAAGACTAATTTGAATTATAAAAACAGAGACTCACAGCCCCTCAATCAATTTCCACACTCGAGCAAGTTTACAAACCCAGAACCCCCTGGATAAAGGGGAGGTTGGATCCCCTTGAGAAGGACCTCACTACACTCCTGACAATTTATGCTGTTAGTTTTTCTCCTAACCTTCTTCCAAAGGGGACCTCCAGCCTTCTATCAGGGTAACTGTGCACTTGAGAAAGGGAAGTAATCAGACATTTTGGGGACTACTGGCCACTGGCCCTGAACTGACATTGATTCCAGAGGACCCAAAATGTCATTGTGATCCTCCGGTTAAGGTAGGTGTTCATGGAGGTCAGGTAATTAATAAAGTTTTAGCTCAGGTCTGACTTACAGTGGGTCCAGTGGGCCTCTGGACTCATTCTGTGGTCATTTCCCCAGTGCCAGAATGCATAATTGGCACAGACATATTTAGCAGCTGGCAGAAACCCCAAATTGGCTCTCTGACTGGTAGGGTGAGGGCTATTATGCTGGGAAAGGACAAATGGAAGCCATTAGAGTTACCTACACCTAGAAAAATAGTAAATCAAAAGCAATATTGCATTATTGAAGCAGTTACAGAGATTGGAGCCACCATCAAAGACTTGAAAGATGCAGGGGTGGTGATTCTCAGCACATCCCCCATATGGCCTGTGCAGATGATAGATGGATCTTGGAAAATGATAGTGGATTATCGTAAGCTTAATCAAGTGGTGCTTCCAATTGCAGCTGCTGTACCAGATGTAGTTTCATTGCTTGAGCAAATTAACGCGTCTCCTAGTACTGGATATGCAGCCATTGATTTGGCAAATGCCTTTGTCTCCATTCCTGTCCATAAAACCCACCAGGAACAATTTGCCTTCAGCTGACAAGGACAGCAATATCCCTTTACTGTCCTAACTAAGGGTTATATAAACTCTCCTGCTTTGTGTCATAATCTTGTTCAAAGAGATCTTGATTGCTCTTCACTTCCACAAGATATCACACTGGTCCGTTACATTGATAACATTATGCTGATTGGATCCAGTGAGCAAGAAGTAGCAAACACGCTGGACTTTGGGGAGACATTTGCATGCCAGCAGATGGGAAATAAATCTGACTAAAATTCAGGGACCTACTACATCAGTAAAATTTCTATGGGTCCAGTGGTGTGGGAACCTGCAAAGATATTTCTTCTAAGGTGAAGAACAAGTTGCTGCATTTGGCCACTCCTACAACCAAGAAAGAGGTACATTGCCTAGTGGGTTTATTTGGGTTTTGGAGGTAACACATTCCTCATTTGGGTGTGTTACTTCAGACTGTTTATCAAATGACCTGAAAGGCTGCCAGTTTTGAGTGGGGTCCAGACTGGAGAAGGCTCTGCAACAGTTCCAGGCTGTTGTGCAAGTTACTCTGCCACTTGGGCCACGTGACCCAGCAAATCCAATGGTGCTTGAGGTGTCAGAGGCAGATAGGGATGCTGTCTGCAGCCTTTGGCAGGCCCCCATAGCTGAATCACAGTGGAAGCCTCTAGGGTTTTGGCACAAGGCCTTGCCATCTTCTGCTTTTGAGAGACAGCTTTTGGCCTGTTATTGGACTTTGGAGGAAACTGAACATTTGATTATGGGTCATCAAGTCACCATGTGACCTGAAATGCCTATCATGAACTAGGTACTTTCTGACCCATCTAGCCATAAAGTGCTCGGGAACATTCCTTCATCAATTGGAAATGGTATGTACATGATCAGACTTGAGCAAGTACTGAAGGCACAAGTAAGTTACGTGAGAAAGTAGCTCAAATGCGCATGGTTTCCACTCCTGCCCCATCCTGCACCATTGGCCTCATGGGGAGTTCCCTATGATCAGTTAACAAAAGAACAGAAGACTAGGGCCTGGTTCACAGACAGTTCTGCATGATTTGGAAGCACCACCTGAAAGTGGACAGCTGCAGCACTGCAGCCCCTTCCTAGAACATCCCTGAAGGACAGCTGTGAAGGGAAACCTTCCCAGTGGGTAACTTTGAGTAGTGCACCTAGTTGTACACTTTGCATGGAAGGAAAAATGGCCAGATGTGCGATTATATACTGATTCACAGGGTGTAGCCAATGCTTTAGAGAGATGGCCAGGGATTTGGAAGAAGCATGATTGGAAAATTGGTGGCAAAGAAATTTGGAAAAGAGGTATGTGGATGAACCTCTCTGAGTGGTCAAAAACTGTGAATATATTTGTATCCCATGTGAGTGCTCACCAATGGGTGACCTCAATAGAGGAAGATTTTAATAATCATGTTGATAGTATGAGCAGTTCTCTGGACACCACTCAGTCTCTTTTCCCAGCCACTCAGGTCATTGTCCAATGGACCCATCAACAAAGCAGCCATGGTGGCAGAGATGGATGTTACACATCGGCTTAGCAATATGGACTTCCATTCACCAAAACTGACCTCGCTATAGCCACTACTGAGTGCCCAATTTGTTAGCAGCAGAGACCAACACTGAGCCCTCAATGTGGCATCATTCGTCAGGGTGATCAGCCAGCTACTTGGAGAAAGGTTGATTATACTGGACTTGTTACATCATGGAAAGGGCAGAGATTTATCTTCACTGCAATGGACTCTTACTCCAGATATGAGTTTGCTTATCCTGCACGCAATGCTTCTGCTGAGAATACCATCTGTGAACTCATGGAATGCCTTGTCCACCGTCATGGTACTCCATGCAGCATTGCCTCTGACCAAGGCACTCACTTTACAGCTAAAGAAGTGCAACAGTGGGCTCATGCCTATGGAATGCACTGGTCTTACCATGTTTCCCATCATTCTGAAGCAGCTGGATTTATAGAATGGTGGAATGGCCTTTTGAAGTCACAACTACAATGCCAATTAGGTGACAATACTTTGTAGGGCTGGGGCAAGGTTTTCCAGAAGGCCATGTGTGCTCTGAATCTGTGTCCAATGTATGGCACCTTTTCTCCCATAGACAGGATTCATGGCTCCAGAAATCATAAGGTGGAAGTGGAAGTGCACCATTCACTATGACCCCTCGTGATCCACTAGGAAAATATTTGCTTCCTGTTCCTGCAACATTACATTCTGCTGGTCTAGAGGTCTTACTTATGGAGGGAGGAATTCTTCTATCAGGAGACACAACAATGATTCCATTAAACTGGAAGTTAAGATTGCCACCTGTACACTTTGGGCTCCTCCTACCTTTAAGTCAACAGGCTAAGAAGGGAGTCACGGTGTTGTCTGGAGTGATTGACTAGGAGTATCAAGATGAAATCAGTCTACTGCAAGCAATAAGTATTTGTTGTTTAAGCCACCCAGTCTATGGTAGTTTGTTATAGCAGCCCAAACTAACTAACACGTTTTCCATCTTAATATATGGTATCTCTATTTATTTAGTTGAGTAACATTAAGTAGTCATTGCAATCCTTATTTTTTTAGCATGTCACACCTACATGTGATCAGCTATTAAGTTTTGTTGATTCTACCTACTTCTGTCTACTTTTATTTGGAAATATCACTTGGAAATTCATGATACTTCATTGTACATATTTTCATGATACTTCATTGTACATAACGTACATATTTTCTTCTTGAATGTAAGCTCTTTGTGTCAGTATTTACCTTCTACATCATGAGTATTTCCTCTTCTTTTTGTTAAAAACATTTCTGTGCGTGTATACACTTATAGTAAGAAAATACCTTCATTTTATTTCCTTTTTCCTTTATCATGTGACATAATATTTATTAACTTCATATCAGCATTTAGGTATTGTTAACTTTATGTGATAACAATAATTATAAGTATTATTTTTAATCTTATACATAATTCATAGTGCATGGATGAATATTTATTAAAGAAATGATAGATTTTTTGAAATATAAAGACAATAGTACTCTATGTATTTTTTATAGAACTAGAGGCAGAACTAGAGTTTATAGAACTCCTTTATACTGCTAAAGGAGTGTTTAAAAGTTCTGCCTCAATCACATATCTGATTATACTCATATTTCTTCTCATTTACTAGATACTTAAAATATCATTCACTGTGAAATCTAGGAAACATCCTTGATTTTGGAAATTATGGAAGCAGGAATTATTATTAGAACCATGCTGAATCTTTAGCTCAATTAGGATAAGGTGACTATCCCAACAATATTCAGGGTTCTGATCTATGTAGAGTATATATTTATCCATTTATTCATGGTTTTTAAATAAAGAAATTCACTCAGCAAAATTTAGACATTTTCAACATAAATGTATTTTATATTTTTTTGTATAATTGATTTCTATGCGTTTTGAGTTTTCTTTGATACTATTGAACTGGTGCTATTTTTTATTTTAATACAATATTTTAATTGTTTTTTGTTTTTAGAACATCAACAGATAAAATTATATTATTTATTGTGTATGATATGTTGTTTTGTATTATATATGCATTGTAGAATGGTTAAATCTAGCTAATTAACAAATGCAGTACCTCACATATTTATCATGCTTGTGGTGGCAACACTTAATATCTACTCTCTTTACATTTAAATTGTCTAATTGTTTGCTCCTAGTATATAGAAACACAATTGATTTTTGTTTATTAGCTTGTATCTATTGACCTTGCTTAATTCACTTGCCGTTTCTGGTAGTTTAATGGTAGATTTCTTACTATTCCTAGGTATGCAGTCAGCTGTATACATAGGAACAATAATTTGTACATAGAAACAAGTTACAGTAATCTATATACATAGGAATAGTAAGGAATCTACTATTAAACTACTAGAAACGAATCCACCATTAAATCTGTAAGGAAGAGACTTTTCTTTCTTTTTAAATTGCATGCCTTTAATTTTTCTTCCTTGATTCATTATGACTAGGATCTTTTAATGTGGCACAGATGTGGTAAGAATGGACATACCTTCTAGATATGGAGGATATTATTATTTTGAAGCTGGACTGGGAGAGATATAACCATATTTCTGGGAACACACGTATGTCTGGTTTTAACTGTTGACCAAGTTGAGGGCTGTGAAAGTTATGATATGCAGTTAAATTTTAAAATACTTCTGGTACCACCACGGCCAGCCAGTTTTATTTTTAATGACTTTCACCTGACATAACTGGTTATACAGACATATATGGCTATATAACCAGAAGGACAGAGGAGAACTCTCACTAGCTAAGGTCTTCAGCCAAATCTTGGGGGTTCAACCTAGAGAGAGAACTTTCTGTGTCCATACACAAATAAGACTCACCCTGTCAATGCTGATGACATCCATGAATCCAGAATAGGTTATACTAGTTCAGACCCTGCCATCGATCTTAATGAACCGCTGCATGCAAGTCTTCTTTACATCGTCTCCTGTCGGGACATCCTTGTCTGTTCCTTAGGAAAATAACGAGGGGGAGACACTCTCTCAGCTTGTGGGAACCAGTGGATGGACGAGGAGCAAACACACTGGTCAATTTATCCAGCATCCAATGTTTTGGAGCTGCTTCAGATGCTTCTTGGGACCACAAGCCATGGCTGCATTAGGCATGGAAAGAAAAAATGAATTTTTTTAAGTTTGATAATGCATATCTTTGGGAGAGTATGGGAAAATAGTCACCGTCATATATTACTGATAGAAATGCAAATGTGATTGCACCGTCGCAACCCAGCCTGAGTGACAGAGCCAGACTGTCTCAAAAAAACAAAAACGTAAATGCGTACCATCTCTATGATGAGAAAATTGTATCTATCAAAATTACAAATATGCATTCCTTTGATCTATCAAAGGAAAAAAAAAAGACTCACCCTGGGGACTTGTACCTGGCTAGCTCTCAGATGCACAATGTTATGTTTCTTGTACTCTTGTTTTCTTGCTATATCATATCCATTACCTCAAAATGAAGGCCTCATCTGAGTATGTTCTGTGGAGATTTTCAGGATTTTTAAAAATGTTCAAACTTGAAACATCTTTGATCTATCGTGTTGGGAAAACATTCAGTTTTTCACCACTAAGCATGATATTAGTTTTCAATACTTTTATTTTCATAGATGTTCTTTATTATGTTCAGGAATTTTCTTTATATTCTTAGTTTCATGTTGAATTTAAAAATTGCTATATTTTGAAATGATCACAGTTTTATCATTTACTCTATTAATATTCTTAACTGCATTGTTTGATTTCTCAAACGTAATCTAACATTTCATTGCTAGGATAACATTTAATTGCTTATTGTATAGCATTATTTTCTTTTTCTTTTTTAACTTTTAAGCTTGGGGGTACAAGTGCAGGTTTGTTACATAGGTAAATGTGTGGCATGGGTGTTTGTTGTACAGATTATTTCATCACCCAGGTATTAAGCCTAGTGCCCATTAGTTATTATTCTTGAGCTTCTTCCTCCTCCCTTCCTCCACCCAATGAAAAGCCTCAGTGTGTGCTGTTCCCCTCCATATGCCATATGTTCTCATCATTTACCTCTAAAATAATATACATCATTCTAGTATTATTTTCTTTATTGCTTAATATGGTCAGTTAATATTTTGGAAATATTTTTTTGCATCTGTATTTATGAGGGCTATTTGTTTGCTTGCTTGCTTGCTTGTTTTCAACATTTTCAACAGGTTTTATTTTTATGCCTATACTGGCCCTATGAAAATAGGAAGCATTATTTCCTTTTTTATGTTCTGAAAGTCTTTGTGAAACATTAGTACTTTTTTTCTTAATATTTGATAGTATTCAGCCCTAAGCTATTTGGGTTGGGTATTTTTTTAAAGGAAATTTGTTGATAATTCAATTTTTGAGAGATATGTGGTTAGTTACATTTTATGTTTCATCATATGTCACTTGTGATGAGTTTTATTTTTTCAGGGAATCTATGCATTTCATATAAAATAAGTTGTCCAACTTTTTGATATAAAATTGTTCCTAATGTAATCTTATTATCTGCTTAACATCTATATGATCTGTGATAAGTGATAAAAAGTATTTTATTCTTAGTATTGGTAATATTTTCTTTCTTTTTTCTTGATTGTTATATTCAGGGTCTATCAATTATTTTGTCTTCTCAAAAATCAAATTTAACTTTGTTAATTTACTTTATTGATATTTATCCTCTATATCACTGATTTTGCTCTGTACAAATCCTTTTC
This sequence comes from Alouatta palliata, assembly GCA_004027835.1. Taxonomy (NCBI): domain Eukaryota; kingdom Metazoa; phylum Chordata; class Mammalia; order Primates; family Atelidae; genus Alouatta; species Alouatta palliata. The sequence continues at coordinate 8,442 of PVKV010028353.1, read as the reverse complement.
TTATACTCATTTTTGGAGACAATTTGCTTTGCTTTCCTCGTTCCCTGATTATTTTGTCTATCTGAAATTTTTGGAAATTTCTGTTTTACTTATATGGGAATTTCATGCTACAAGTTTCATTTAAAGTACTACTTTAACTGAATTCCACAATACCTGGAATGCTAGTTATTATCCTTTTATTATCCTTTGATTCAGGTTTTTCAAATATAATTTTGTGATTTTTTTCTTTAATACATATTATTTATAAGTGTTTATTTTTAAATATTTGGGGTTTGCATAGATATTTTATTGTTAACGATTTTTAATACATTTAATTTTGGTCAGTATGCAATACAGTGTTAGTCAGCTTGGGTTATAATCACATTATCATAGACTGAGTTCCTTAAACAAAAAACATTTGTTTCTCACAGTTCTGGAGGCTGAGAAGCCCAGGATCAAAGCACTGGCAGGTTCACTGACTGATGAGGGCCTGTTTCCTACATCACTGACAGCAGTCTTCTCACCGTGTCATCTCATGGCAAAGAGAGAAAACAAGCTCTCTAAGAACTCTGAGGACACTAATCCCATTTATGTGGGCTTGACCTTCTTAACTTCATCTAATCCTAACTACCTCTCAAAGACCCTACCTCCTAATATCATCACATTAAGGGATGGAGTTTCAACATGTACATTTTTTGGAAGGATCACAAGAATTAATTCCGTAATAAATACATTGTACTTATCATTCATTTAAACTTTATTAAGACTTGTTTTGTGGTCCACTGTATAATCTCTTTTGGTAAACGTACAATGTGCACTTTAAAATAACGTGTTTTCTATAATTATTTTGTGTAGTATTCTATAAATATCAATTAAGTCAATATTATTGATAACGTTATTCATATTATCTATCAATTCACTGATTTTCTTATGAAATTGTTAAAGTCAACTTTATTGACTTTACATATGAATAGCATGGAGAGAAATACCAGATATAGGTGATGGGGAGGAAGGCAGCAAATCACACTGCCATGTGTGTTCCTATGTAACAATCTTGCATGTTCTTCACATGTACCCCCAAACCTAAAATGCAATAAAAAGTATATATTTAAAAAAAAAAAAATAATAATGTTATTCATATTTTCTATGACTTTCTTCCTTTTAAGTTGTGGTAATTGATTAGAGATGTATTAAAATTATTATCTCTAAATTTGTCAATTTTGCTTCATGTATTTAGAAGTCTGATCATTAGATGCATACACACATGAATTTATGTGACTTGAGTAATTCACAGTAATTTCATTATGCTACATCTCTTTTAATCCCTGATAGTGCTCCTTGTCTGAAAGTCTATTTTATCTGATGTTGGCATAGCCACTCCAGTCCTCTTGTGCTTAGAGATTTCACATTATAGTTTTGTGGTAGCCAAGTTCTAAGTATCTGTAATTTTGTGGAAGACACTTCTCTTAGATGTAGACAGAACATTTCACTTGCTTCTAACCAATAGAACACACACGAAAAAGTAATGGGGTATGTATTATCATATGCATTTGATTTATATATGTAGCACTCATCTTGCTACAGTCTCTGTGTCTTTTTTTTTTCCTAGGTTTGGAAAAGTAACCTGCCAATTACAAAAAATAGAAGCTGCCAACAATCATTCTAGTGGACAAACAGATTCTTCCCTTGTTGAGCCTTAGCATAAGAGCCCATTCCTGGATGACACAGTGCACAGGTACAGCCTTGTGGGACACAAAACAGAAAATGTATCTAAGCTGTACCTAAATTTCTGACCCACAAAAACTGTGAAATAATAAATGCATTTTACAAAATGCTAAGAGTGTAGGAATTTGTTACACAGCAATAAGAAATGATATAGTATATATCCAATTTGTTTATGTTCAACATGTTTGTATCTATATATTTTCATGTATCTCTTGTAGACCATATAAAGTTGGAGAATGATTTGTTATCCCTTTAGAATCACTCTTCCAAATGGTGACTCACAGACCACCACTTTTTGATGTGGTGCTGCCACTCCAAAACACAAGTTGTAAGGTTTCAGTAACAGAGAAAGAGCGACGGCAAAGCCATTGGCATTTATTTTCTCTTTTTTTCCCCCAGATCGAGTATTGCTCTTTCGCCCAGGATGGAGTGCAGTGGCTTGATCTCTGCTCACTGCAAGTTCCACCTCCCGAGTTCAAGAATTCACCTCTGTCTGTAATTCTATGGTAATCCCCAAGTAGCTAGGACTACAGGCCCACACCACCATGCCCAGCTAATTGTATTTTTAGTAGAGACAGGGTTTCATCATGTTGACCAGGCTGGTCTCAAATTCCTGACTTTGTGACCCATTTGCCTTTGCCTCCCAAAATGCTGGGATTATAGGCGTGAGCCACTGCACCCGGGTGAGCAATTGGCCTTTAACTACTTCTGTTTGGAAGTGAAATGTTTCAGATTTACATTCTTCATTTAGGAGACATATTCCCATGGCCCCAAACTATCAACAGCATAGGCTGAGGATGGTAGAGAAGCATAGAGAACATACATAAATACCTATCTATTGCAAAATACCTATAAGGGAACCACTGGAAATAATGTTAGGCTTATCAATATCATAAATTTTATTAAGTGTGTTTCTGGAAATTCTAGTGAACGTAGGTTAACAACAGACAAAAATATTATAATTAAGGGAAATAAAGAAATAAAATAATTTCTAAACTACTTAAAAATAGGTTCGTAAAAAGGAAAATTGTAAAAAAGTCAATCATTTTACAGGAATTATTTTCTCAACACTATTTCCCTTTGTACCATAATTCAATGTATGCACCTGCACATATATAATTCATTTATATATAGGTATATATGTTATCTTTTAATTATGTATTTATTATGCATCTATGTATATTTATACAATCTACTAAATATGTATCTTTTGTTTTACTGTCTACATTATCAGTTTTCTTGGATAACTTTTTAAATATGATTTTTATTTTCTAGTTTTAGTCTTTAACTTCTGAATTTTGGAGTTTCCCAGAGCTTAAACACAGGCCCTATTCTTTTCTCCTACTCTACAATAGCTCTGTATGATCTCATCCAGACCTATGGCTTTAAGTGCCATCCAAAAGAAAGTCGTTTTGAAATTTATATCTCACAGTCCTAGATTTAATCAGGGAATCTTTTAACATTTCTTGTTTATTATTGCTCTTCAAAATTTAACCAGGATGTATCTAAGTGTGATTGTTTTATTTGCACTGCTTATTAACACTGGATCTCTAGAAAAGAAAGGCCCTTTTCTTTCTTTAGATTATGAAAAATTTATTTCATTTTTAAATGGAATTCTCCTCTCCATTCTTTAAGTTCTCCAAATTTAAAACTCCTAATATATTGTAAATGTGGCAAATTACTTTCATTATATAATTTCTTTTGATTGTCCCTTAATTTTATACCAGACCCTTTCTGTTTTTCAAGGTGTACATTTTCTTAAATATAGTGATACTGATACAGGTTAAAATGGTTTGTGTGTGTTTATGTGTGCTGATAACAGCAGCTCTTGGCCGTTGACATTTTTGGTTGAAACTCTGTGCTGAATATAATAAATAGCTGCTATGGATGTCATCCAAATCTCATCTAAGCTTGCTTAATCTTTCTTCCTCATAGGTTATTTTAATAAATCAGAGTGATAAATTGAATTTCATATCAGAGAATCAAGTGAATCACATGGTTAGCATTTCGCTAGGATATGAGGTCTTAGAATAGGCAATGGAGTTATGAATTTCTGGAACTTCCAGCATAGCAAGGTTTTACTCTGGTTTTGGAAGACATCCATGTAACACCTTCCCAGATAAAACTGCCTTCTGTCTCTCTCTCTCTCTCTCTCTCTCTCTCTCTCTCTCTCCTCTCTCTCCCCCCCTTCTCTCTCTCTCTCTCTCTCTCTCTCTCTCTGTCTCTCTCCTCTCTCTCCCCTCCTTCTCTCTCTCTCTCTCTCTCTCTCTCTCTCTCTCTCTCTTTTCTCCATCTGGTCCTATTGTAAAGTTCTGGATTTTCCTCATATTTCTGCTATGATTGTCTTCCAGGCTTTAGTACTTTATTAGTAGTCCTTAGTTTCCAGGGTGGACTGTAGAGAAAGCAGTTACAATAATTAGTAACAATGGGTTTTGTGACTGCTTCTTTATCTAGAAATACTTGGACTTCTTTTTATCAGCATTGATGGCTATGTATAAAATCAGTGAGATGGTTGCTCCCACAACTGAACTGAACATGATAGAGTTTTAAAAATAAGAATGATGTACTCAATATTCCTTTGCTGTATTTGTCATATAGTCAGTGTTATGCATGTATTAGACAACACTAGTGAAATATTTGCTTTCTTCAGCAATAAATTGTAAAAAGAAAAGAAATAGAAATTACATGTAAACAAAACCTGCTCTGTATGCATTACTTAAATTGTTTAACTTGACAGCATTCTCAAGGAAGCAAAAACAGTTATTGTAGAGTCCAGCTTTGGAAATCACAGAGACACTTTAGAGAAATACATTTTTAAAGTTTTTGATTCTAGGTAATAAAGAAATAATAAAAGTTTACTTGTTGGCCTGAATACAAGACAGCATTTATCACAAAGTATGCTTTTATGAAAAAATACTATCTTCAGTATATTAAAGATAAATATTTATAAAATGGGCACTACAGGAGAGAACATAATGTTGAAAACTATAATGATTTATAATGTGCCTAGTAAATCAAATGATTTTCATGCATAAGGCATACAGTAAAAGCCAGAATTTTGCATATTCTGACATCTCCCACATGTGCATCATGTCTATGTAAATCCTATCTGTGAGTTATACTAGGCAACCACCAAAAAATTGACAATAAGGATCTGTCAGTTGTGTCCTTTCTTAGGACAGAATTCACAGTAGCAGGTTGCATATTCTAGGAGACCACAGAGTGTTTAGGTCATAAATTATATATCAATATACATGAACATAAATATATACATATATATAAACCATCAATGGTATTATTGATAATGTACAGCATTATAAGCAATTATATTGTAAATAACATAAGTATATTATATACAACATACACATAATTATATTTGCAAGCAACATAATTGTTCATAATGCTGCACATTATCAACACTATCGAGATCATATTTTCTACAACACATTGTACAATTACTGTTGAAATTCTAGAGGTCTTGTGACAGTATTTTACCTCTGGTTTACAGAAGAAAATTGGGTATTAAATATTTAGAATCATTAAAATTCTTAATTATTTTGTGAAAAATAGAGTCACAGACTTAGATGATACTCATGTTTTAATCTTTTTTTTTTCATGTTTTAATCTTTAACACATTTCACAAGTTCCTTCTCATCTCCTGTCTTCAGTTTCTATGTTACTGGATAGTACAGATAATATTAATGGCAGGTAGATATCAGGTCTCACTCCTTAATATTCTAAATTTTGTCATTCTATAGCAATTTTATGCATGCTTAACATAACAAGTAATTAACAACTATGCTAAAGTGTATGGTATTTGCCTACACTGTCATATCCTAACATTAACCTTCCTTGGTTACAATTACAGCTTTCAGTGTTTGCACATTATTGAAGTATGTACCCTATCAGAAAATAATATCTTCAAACAGGTGGAAGAGGCACTGGAATAGCACATACTGTGATCACTTATTAGCAACATCATGCAGGTCCAGATAAATCAAATAATGTTTTGTAGAAATGGTAAGTGTAAGCTATATATGAAATAAGTAGTTTAGTAAAAATATTAAATTTATTATGACATTTGATTTCCATCCTGAATCATTTTCCATCATAAAAATGGGAAGTAATCCTCAACCTGATCTAGAAAAAAAACTGAAGAAAAATTTATTACTGTTTTTATAGTGTACCCACATAGTTTCTCCCAAATATTGGAAAAATTGCCAAATGAAAGCATAGAAAATCGGGATGTTTCTCAACCTTCCAAAATAAACTGACTTCCTAGAAATGTGGAGGTAAATCATAATTATTTACCATTTTAAGGGGTTTAGGTAACTCTACTCCATACATTTTCTAGTCAAAATGATATCATGAAGAATCAAAGTTGTATTGAAGTACTCATAGCAATATTTTAAATAATGACATTGCTCTAAGTCAATAATTTTTACATCTGAATATATAGGCATTATTAAAAATCTTTAGTTGTGAATTGAGTAATCACTAAAGATTTGCAATAGCTGAGGTTCAGACTTGCAAGAAGAAATTTCTTAATTAAACAAATAGTATTTATAAAATTAATTAATAAAATGAAGTACATGCACAGTGAGGAGAAATAATTTTATTAAAAAGAGATATGTGTTTGCATTGGGGAAAATACCTTGCTCCAGGTCTCACTATAGTTTACTAACTGCTAAGGCAATATTTTGCTTTTGTTTCAAACAAGAGCTCAGTAATTTAGATCTTTAGGGTTTTGAAGATAAATCAGATGGCTTTGGAACATGTAAACACAGGGCTACTATTTACTTTATATGTCACATGGCCCATGTTGCATTGTGTGGAGCGGCTATACACTTCGTTAGATAGAATATCTGGTGGGCCACCTGTTAATGTTAGATTACAAAACTCTTGGCTTAGTCCATTTTGTGTTGCTGTAACAGAATACATGCTATTGGGTAATTTAAAAAGAAAATAAATTTATTCCTTACAGCTCTAGAGAGTAGGAAGTCTAAGATCTTGCAAATGTCTTCCTGCTGTATCACCTCATAGGAGAAGGTGGAAGGGCAAGAGAGTCAGAGAGGCTGTAAATTACTTTTGTGACAGACACATTCTCATGATAAAGAACTTATTGATGCAATAACAATGTCAATTCATTTATGAGGGTAGAGCCCTTATGATCTCATCACTTACACCTGGAAATTTAGTTTCCAATACATGCTTTTTGGTGAACACATTCAAACCACAGTATATTTTGTATATTGAAAGATGTCACAACAATTATTTCTGCTAAGTTCCTATTTAAAAGAATCCAAAAGTCTGCTATTGACCCTATAACTTTTTTTAAATTTATGTAATTATCAAGCATTATGTGACTGCTTTCAGGAAAATATTCTAAACATTTATATCACTTTTAAGTATCCTATACATTCTGCTTTGCTATTCTAATTCAATACAGTTAATAGTAGAACAATAAAAATGGAATTTTTTTCAAGAAGTAGAAAAATAAAATTGAAAACAAGAATGCATGTATATACATGTTATTTTGATCAGATTACAATTAATTCTCTTTATACTTTGGATTTGCGTCCCCACCCAAATCTTTTGTCAAATTGTAGGAGGGGATCTGTGGAATGTGATTGAATCATGGGGCAGACTTCCTCCTTGCTGTTTTCATAATAGTCAGTGAGTTCTCACTAGATCTGATGGCTTAAAAGTGTGTGGCATTTCCTCCTTCACTCTCACTCTCTCTCCTGCCACCTTGTGAAGAAGGTGCTTGCTTATCCTTCACCTTCTGCCATGATTGTAAGTTTCCTAAGGCCTTCCTAACCATGCAGAACTATGAGTCAAATAAACTGCTCTTCTTTACGAATTACCCAGTCTCAGGTAATATTTTTATAGCAGTGTGAAAATGGAATAATACAATCTTCAAAATAAGTAAACTAAAAATGTTATACTTGAATGATTATTTCACAATACATACTAAAACTAAACAACAGTGAGCAGGTTGAGGGAGGCATGAACTTTGCAGTGGCATAAAAATAAAATAAATTATTACTCTGTATAATTTATTGTGTTGTAGACTAAAATATTATATATGAAACTATTAAATATGAATGTTAGCAAATTATATGGTTCAAAGTAATATTCTATTATCAAAATAACCTTTATTTATTAAGAAATATTATAAACAAAGGCTCAAAGTTTCTTTCAAAGGTGTTTCTTTAGCAAGAACACTATTTTTGGAGTTATATTTTGAAATGTTTTTGCAGAGCCATCTACCTACCATTTTGCCACCATATGTCTCTATTGTTCAGATTCTTTCATCTCACACATTATCTGCTTTATCCAGAGAGCATTTTTTTTTTATAATCACCATGTAGGGATTTACTTGAAAAGTGAAAACAGATACTATTGTGGATTAATTGTGACCCAAATTGTTATGTCTTCCTGCACCCACAATCTTTGCAGTTGGACTTTGGCCACTATCAAATGGCAAAATAAGTTTTCTAAAGGCTTTAATTTGAGCCAACTTTGTGACTTCTTTCTTTTTTTTTTTTATACTTTTTATTGCATTTTAGGTTTGGGGGTACATGTGAAGAACATGCAAGATTGTTACATAGGTACACACATGGCAGTGTGACTTGCTGCCTTCCTCCCCATCACCTATATCTGGTATTTCTCCCCATGCTATCCCTCCCCAACTCCCCACCCCCCGCTGTCCCTCCCCTTTTTCCCCCCAAATGA
>PVKV010028352.1:8337-25175 GCA_004027835.1 Alouatta palliata | reverse complement strand
GGGAGGTCGCCTTTCGTGCACCTGGAGGTCAAAGCTGAAGTTGTGCCCCATGGCCCCGGAGCTGCAGGGCGAGGCCCAAGAGCTGGCCAGCGGCCGTCAGGAACGCGGGAGCCAGGGGAGTTCCGGCCTGAGACTTCTGCGCCGGCGGCAGGGCCGGGAACGCGATCCCGGGGAGGTCAGTTGTCTGTGGCTGGCGACCGAGAGGAGGCGGCTCTGCTCTGGCACGTGTCTCAGCTCGGATCCCACCCCGGGCGTCTCCTGGATACCCGGAGCCCACGGAGCAGCCCCGCCGGTGGCGGGGGCGGGGGAGGTCACCGGGAGCGGGGCCCCGAAATTCCGCGGGAAGGGGCCGCGGTCTGGGATCCCAGGCCTCGGGGTAGGATGTGGGACACGAGCACACACACCCGACACACCGTCCACACTCCGACACACACACGGACACACAAACACAAGCTCAGTATACACGCATGCAGCTGCGCGAACACACACGCGCACGCACACCAAAAGACACCAGACCCCGAAACACACCTGGAGAACGCGACCACACAGCAGACAAGCGCGGAGCCACACGCTCACACCTACACTCACACTCACGCACACACCTGGCGGTCCGGGCCGGCCGGGTGGCCACACAAAGTTGCAGGCTCCACAGAGGGAGTGTCCCGGGAGGCCCCGGCGTCTCCCGCGCGTCCTGCACGCCACGGGAGGGGGCGCTGTCCTTCCGCGGCGAGCCAGGCCCTGCCCGCGCCCCGACGTCGCAGCCCCGCCCGCGGAGAGCCCCCGCCCGGCCGCCCGGGGCGCAGCCGCGGCCCGACCACCGCAGGAGCGCCCGCCGGCCCGGCCCTCCCCGCCCGCCGGCCCCTCGCCGGGCCCCCGCCAGCCCCGGCGCCCCGCAGCCACGGCGCCGCCTCGGATCATCCGCCCGCCAGCGCTGCGCGGAACTTGCGAAACAACAAACAGTCCGACATGCCCGAGGCGGCGGCCGCGGGGCCCCGTCCTCCCCCGAGCCTCGGGCCCGGCCCGACCCGGGCAGCCCAGGGGGCGCCGCAGCGACAACTTGTTCCGGCCCAGCGCGCCACACACGCGCACACGCACACGCGCGCACACACGTCCTGCCACCGCCCCCTCGGGCGGCCCCGGGCCCCGGGCACACTCGCAGCCGCGGCCCAGGCGCGCCCCACACTCGCAACATTCCTGGACGCGCAGCCAGCACACACGGACACACTCGCTCACACTCACATCCGCTCCAGACTTGCTCCCACACACGCATTCCCGGCACACTTGGCATTCACTCGGACCCACGCGGCCCCCGGCGGCACACGCCCAAACCCCAGACACTCTCCACACGTACACTGCGCACGGACACACACGTTCCGGACCCGTTCCCACGCCTTCACACATGTACACGGATCTCACAAGCACACACGCCACACACGCGGTCCCGGATCCACACTCAGGCGGGATCCAGAGAGCACCCCCGGCCACATGCATAACACAAACACACAACGCATTTTCAGATACATACAGCACTCCAGCCACGGCATGCAAAATGCAAACAAATGCAACACATTAGCAGACACAACTCCCGCAACACAACCAAACTCAGATGCACACTCAACCCACTTGGCCGCACAAACACTACACACTGGCAGACCCGCAAGACACTCAGCGCACACCAATGCCTGGATGCACACAACATTCACCCCAACATATTCGCAGACACACGGCACCTTTTCTTGCGCACAGAACTCACAGACACACAACATTCGCAGTCACCCAACACCTCGGGCACACAACCGCCCATCCTACATTCGGACGCACACAGTGAGCACGCTCCTAACGCCCGGTCACCCAACATTCACACTTTCTTCCGAGCTACGCCACGGGCCCCGAGGCTCGGCGGGGCAGGCTCGGTCCGGCCGCCGCGCGCTTACCTGCCGGAGTCTCGGTCTCCGGCGCGCAGAGCTGGAAGGTGAGCGCCAGCACCAGCGCCTGGGCACGGGCCATGGTTGGAGCGCCGCGGCCCGTCCCGGGGCCCGGCGCCGGGGGCACCACCGCCGGAGCCCGAGCCGAGCCCGAGGCGAGCCGGAGCCGGAGCCGGAGCGTAGCGGCGCGGCGCGGAGCGGGACTGGCGCCGAGTCCAGAGCGGGAGCCGGAGCAAGCGGGGCGCTGACGTCAGGCCCGGTCGCGGGTTCGGCGGTCTCGCGGCGCTCCCTGCTGGCCGCGGCGGGTGCTGCAGCGGGTCCGGCCGCCCGCTGGCCCCGGCGCGCCCCTCCCCCTCTCCCCGCATCCTCCCCGCCAGGAGGCCCAGCGGCTGGGCCTGGACGCCCACGGACCTCCCTACGGACCAGGCACCAACACTGCCAGGCGAACACGCTCATGGCCCACGCCTAGCTCCCGTACAGCGGTCTCAGGGACGGTGACCCAGGGACACCCAGGCTCTGTCCCATCCGATGCCCGAATTCCTTCTACCTTGGCGCCTTCAAATGCGTGTTCTACCTATCTCCAAGCACGCGGTGCTCATCACCTGCCAAGAGCGGTTGTTGGGGCTTTGGAAACGCTTGCTTTTAGAAAGTTTTTTGTTTTCATGACGTGCAAGTCTACCTCCCTCACTAACGCTCACTGGTCCTACTCTCTGGCTACACAGGTTAAATATATTTGGGTCTCTACCCAGAACAAGCCCTTTCACTATGATCTGCAAACTCGTTGCTCATTACTATGTAAGACCAGGTACCGTCTGTGTGTTTTACCCACATGGACTTATTTATTGATCACATATTAGGTCTCCAACAATTACATTGCATAAATACTGTTATGCAACAGTATTTAACAGCACCAAGATCTGAAACAAGGTTGCTTGGTTTGAATTGAATAGGGGCTGATACCTGCCTCCCATCCGGACACCTATTCCTTCAACAAAATATTTATTGGGGTCTATTAATTTATTCAACAACTCACGCTTGTTGCCCAGGCTGGAGTGCCACGGCGTGGTGTTGGCTGACCGCAAACTCTGCCTCCCGAATTCAAACAATTCTCCTGCCTTAGCCTCCCAAGTAGCTGGGATTACAGGCACCCTCCACCACGCCTGGCTAATTTTGGTATTTTTAGTATTTTCACCATGTTGGCCAGACTGGTCTCAAACTCCTGACCTCAGGTGATCCGCCCTCCTCGGCCTCCCAAAGTACTGGAATTATAGGTGTGAGCCACTTCGTCCAGCCGCTGGTAAGTAATTGATGCTCAATAAATATTGAATAGACAAATGAATGAAAGAGAAATGATCCTAGCCTTCACGAAGCTTACTTTTTTTTTTTCGAGATTGAGTCTTGCTCTTTCGCCAGGCTGGAGTATAGTGGTACGATCTTGGTTAACTGCCTCCACCTCCTGGGTTCAAGCGATTCTGCTGCCTCAGCCTCCCGAGTAGCTGGGATTACAGGTACACACCGCCACGCCTGACCAATCTTTGTATTTTTAGTAGGGATGGGATTTCGCCATGTTGGTCAGGCTAGTCTCGAACCCCTGACCCCAGGTGATCCACCTGCCTCGGCCTCCCAAAGGGCTGGGATTACAGGCATGAGCCAGCCACCGCACCCGGTCTCTAGCATGTAATTCATGCTCAATAAATATTGAATGGATGGATGAATGAAAGGGAAGTGTTCCTAGCCTTCATGAAGCTTACATTCTAGAGGGAAAGCTTAACAGCAAACATGTACATAAATATATCATTACCGTCTAAGACACGCACACTAAAGGAAACAAGGGAGCATAAGGATAAAGAAGCTGGGAAGGGGCATCTCCTTTAGATAAGGTGGTCCAAGAGGGCTTTGCTGAAGAAGTGACATGGTGACATCTGAACTGAGACCAGAAGTATGAAAGGAAGCCAACCTCATGCAAATCAGTCGGGAGGAACATTGCAGTCAGAGGGGACAGCCTGTGCAAGGCAGGAGCTGGTGGGTACAAGCAGCTGCAAGGAAGCCAGGGCAGCTGGCATGGAGTGAGTTGGGGGTAGAAGGGAGCCAGATACAGCTGGACAAGTTGGCAGGGTCTGTAGATCAGGCAAGAAACTATGAGCAAGGAAGAGGCCTGAGATTCAACCCTGAGAGTAACGTGAGCCCACTGAAGTGGAGTCATTAAGCAGAGGAGTAATAAGGAGTAACAAGTCCTGGGCTAGGTGCGGTGGCTCACGCCTGTAATCCTAGCACTTTCGGAGTCCAAGGCGGGTGGATCACAAAGTCAGGAGTTCGAAGCCAGCCTGACCAACGTGGTGAAACCCCATTTCTACTAAAAATACAAAAATTAGCTGAGCATGGTGGCACGCACCTGTATTCCCAGCTATTCAGAGGCTGAGGCAAGAGAATCTCTTGAACCTGAGAGGCAGAGGTTGCAGTGAGCCAAGATCGCGCCACTGTGCTCTAGCCTGGACAACAGAGTTAGACTCCATCTCAAAAAAAAAAAAAGAAGTAATAAGTTCTGATCTCTGGGGTTTTTTTTATAGCCCCAATCAGTTGCATAGAGAGTAGGCTGCTGAAGTAGGGAAAGCCATGGGCAGATGGATCTGACCGCTGGGCAGTGACACTGAACAGAGCGTAGGAGTTCAAGGAGTATGTAGGCCCTGCCTGTGCCCTGCCTCCACTCCCAGCTGGCTTCACGCTGAGATTGGCACACCTTGAAGCTGCCCTGGGGCTGGAGGAGGTAGAGCTGAGCTGTGAGTTCCTGGGCTCGTAGTCTCCTCTCTCAGCGCTGATGAGCTCCACGCTGAGTTGGGAAAGGGACCAAAAGACACAGAGCAGACAAGAATTACAGAATTAAACAGGGAGAGGGAGGCAGAAGCAAGAAGAAGCCAAGGGGAAACCTTAGAGAAGAAACTAAGATAGATGCTGGAGCAGAGAGGAGCCAGCAAGGCCCACCCAGAAAAGGAAACTCAAGGAGAGAAAACCAGTGGACAGAAGCAACCATGGGTGCTGTTTGCAGAGGGCTCTTGCAGAAGCCTCATAACAGGAGTTTTACCATTGATCCCATTTTACAGGTGTGGAAACTGAGGTTCAGAGAGCATAGGACACCTGCCCAAGGTCACACAGCTAGAAAAGGGAGGGTGGACCCCAGACTTGAACCCAGATCTGACTGATTCCACATTCCTTTGCTCTTCATGCATGGGAAGATGGCAGAGACTAGAATGGAGGGAGAAAGAGAACACAAGCAACAGGTGGACAGATGAGAAAAGGACATTCTGCTTTACTTTAAAAAGACCACAAACTTTAATAATCCTTTAGAGAAGAAGGAAGAAGGAAAGTCCTGTCCTGGAGTGACCTGCCCAAATCTAGGGAAAAGGAGATGGCACCACAGACAGTTCCAGGCCATGAGGAAATTCAATTACCTGCAACTCATGGAATATTTATGACACCTACGCTGTGCCAGGCCCATATTGGGTGCTGCTGTCATGGAGATAAATCAAACATGGCTCCCCTCTTGCCTGGAGGGGGAATAAATAAGAGACGATGTACTAAAGGCCATAACACAGGTCCAGGGAAAATACAAAGGTAGCAGCAGATGACCTAGGGAGTTGTGAAACATCAAAGAAGTGACATCTGAACCTGGAGTTTCCGAGGCAGGGAAGAGCATTTCGGGCTTCCAGAATGGGCTTCCCAAAAATTCAGAGGGGCCAATTTGGTGAAGAAGAGAATGTTGACATCTCAATGTCACCTAGGGAGTCTTATGACAGAGGGTTATGTTGTACTTCCCAGCTCAAGTAGGCCTATGTGTCCCTGGGGAAAAGTGTAAGCAGGACTGGTCATCGTGTGTGTGCTCCCACATAAATGTGGAGCCAAGCCTTTCCCCCACCATTGGACACCAACTTTATCTAATAATAAAAACAAGTACAAACATTTATTGAGCACATACTATGAGCCAGACCCCAGTCTGAGGGTTTTATGTGTGATATTTCTCATTTAATCACAATAACCCCAGATAATATTATCAAATACTTCCATGTGCCAAGCATTGTACTAAATGCTTCAAGTGGATAGTATCTCACTTGACCCTCACGACAGTCTTGAAACAGAAAACTGGCATTCCTTCCATTTTAAGAATAAAGAAATGAAGACACAGAGAGGCCTCATGACTTGTCCGAAATCAAATGGCTGGAAAATGGCAGAGGTAGGACACAAAGCCAGGTTTGCTCAAGTCTAGCCCAAGTCAAAGCTCACTTTGCTGTGCTCTCTTCCTCAGGGGAAAGGCTCCGAGATGGCAAGCTTCAAGTCAATAAAATCCAGAGAAAGAAACTCTTCCTTATCCTTCAAAACCCTGGCTCAGTATCTTAAAACCTGTTTCCTGGGACACCTGCATCAGAATATTCTTGGGAGCTTGTAAGGATGTAGATTCCTGGAACCCCCATCGGCAAGATTCTAATTCAGTAGGTCTAAGATGGGACGTCGGATTATTTTTATGCACACAGAAGACTTTGAATCACAGGGCTGGCTCTAACAGCACCAACTCCAAGAGCTCTGCTGCCACCCCTATCCCAGAGCATCTCTCTTCAGACTACAGAATTGCACGCTGGCACAAGCCACAGCTCATCTGAGGTTTTAGTAATGTTCATGTCTTCCCTACACCAAAAATAAGACCGGACTCTTCATGGGGCTACACCTTTTTACAAGCGTTTCCAGTGATTCTCTTAATCCCTTTCTACACTGTGAGCATTTGGGGAGTGGGGTGGCCCTTCTCGTGATTCCTGCCTTATATCTGAACACGGAGTATTTTACAATGCGTTCTCCCGCCCACAATAACATTCCGCTATTATTTCATCCAATCCTCACAACAATCTGGAAGGAGGCATATTATCCCCACTGTACCGATGAGAAAACAAATTCAGAATTTCACTTGCCCAAGGCGGCCAAGCTAGGAAGCGGTAGAGCTAGGATCTGAACCTAAGTTTTCTAACTCCAAGCCCCGTACTCCTGCCTCCATAGCAATTTTCGTGTGCTCTCCTCAGCGTAGGGAAGTAAGCTTTGCCTCCCTATGCCGTTACATGGTAGTGGAGATTAAGTGAGATAATACCTTGAAGAGCCTGTCTCGGTGAGCACTCAATAAATTATGTGAAGGGTAAACTAAGGCCAGGGAGAGTAAATGATTTCCTCCCAATCAAACACCAAACTGCAGGCTGTAGACACAGCTTTGGACCAGCCCCAGACTCCTGCTGTTGAGAGAGCCTCTTTGGCGGCCCGCAAGCTCCGCACCTCCCTCGGGTCTCTCCAGGACCCATACGCAGTTTAGCTAGGCGCCACCACGTGGGCAACGGAGGAAGGAAACGCCCTTCAAAGGGAGCGTGTGGGAGTGGTCACGCGGCGGGGCGGGGCGCAGGCGCGTGGTCGCTGGAATATGACGTAGCCGGGGGCGTCAGGCTCTGTGTTGGTTGGAGGGAGTATGTGGGTCTGCGGAACGCTGTGGCGGGTGCAAACCCCTGCCCGGCTGTGGCGGAGGCTGCTCCCTGCTCCTGGCTGTCACGGACCTGCCGTCTCCTCCTACTCCGCATCCGCCAAGCCTGCCCGGGTCCCGGCGCTTGTCTATGGGCACCACGGGGATCCAGCCAAGGTCGTCGAGTAAGAGACGGCGCCGAAACCGGGGAAGGGGACTGGGGTTTCTAGAGGGCTTTAAGACGAGATGTGCACTGGGAAGAGAAGGACAGGGTCCGAGGAACAGAGCAGAAAATAGCAAGACCGAAACTGAAGCCCAGGGCGCTTTGGGTAGCCCAGAAAGACCGTACTTGAAGGTAGTTGAAGACCGAGAGGCGTAATTATCAGGATATTAACGGCTGATGTTTATTGATGGAGTATTGTGTCAGGCAATCCCATGTTTAAATGGATGCTGTCATTTAATTGTCACAACAATGTTTTAAGGTAGTTACTTGATTTATCCCCGTTTTGCAGATGAGAAAACTGAGGCATAGGAGGTAAAATCACTCGTCCAAGGTCACACAGCCAGTGACAGTCAGAATTTAAACCTATGTCTGAGTGACTGACCTGCCTGAGTTCTTACTATTTTTTTTTTTTTTGAAGGAATTTTTCAGAATACTTTTACATTCATTTGGATCTTCACTTGTCAGTAAAGAGTAGGTCATAGATGATTGTTTCCAGAGGGCAAGGGACTTGCCCAGAGTGATATCGCTAATAAGTGATTGGAACAGGGACTGGAATCCATGGCTTCTGATTCCAATCTCATGTGAGTTCCTCTCCATTGCACCGTATATGCATGCATCTTGGCTTAGTTAAAAAGAGCTGCTTTGGTGCCATATAGACCCCAAGTATCTATATTTGGTCAAATACAGGCGCAACCTCTTAGTAGCTGTTTGGTCTTAGAGAAGTCACTCAACCTCTTGTTACTTTTATGACTTTGTCCTCCTCCTAAAATTCTGTTGGATCTTAATTCATGCTTTTTGCCTGTGGTTGATAGAAACAGTATGTCCGTTGCCCGCCATTATAAATTTGCACATAAATAGCCATTCAGTAGGTCCATGGGGCCGCTAAAGTGGAGCTAAGGCAAAAGCACAGGTCTGGGAATCAAAATACTTGGGGTCAAATCCTTGCCCTAACTTGTCCTAGGGCTAGGGCTTTGCATTTGGCAAGTTACTGAGATTCTCTGAGCCTTGATTTCATCGTCTTTAAAAATGGAGACAGTACAGACAAAGTTCATAGTGATAATCGCTAAGATCAGTGTGGTGCTCTCCACCAAAAAACACCTGCATACGCTCATACAGTACCTTCTTTTTAACTCTGTGATTCCCAGCAACTAGCTTGATTATTTTGCACAGGATAAGCAGATGTGGTATTACTTTAATGGTTAAAATTCAGTCTACGGCTGGGCACAGTGGTTCACGCCTATAATCCCAGCACTTTGGGAGGCTGAGGTGGGTGGATAACCTGAGGTCACGAGTTCTAGACCAGCCTGGCCAATGTTGCGAAACCACGTCTGTACTAAAAATACCAAAAAAATTAGCCAGCCTGGTGGTGGGTGCCTGTAATTCCAGCTACTCAGGAGGCTGAGGCAGGAGAATGAATCACTTGAATCTGGAACACGGAGGTTGCAGTGAGCCAAAATGGCGCCACTGCACTCCAGCCTGGGCAACAGAGCAAGATGCTGTCCCAAAAAAAAAAAAAAAAAAAAAAAATTTAGGCTAGATATTTTGACAGGTGGTAAGGAAAAGCCTCAGATAAATTCAAGGTCATACAATCAGCCCAGCCACATTCAGCATTACAGAAACTGAGAATGTCAAGAAGATACATCAGTAAACCCCAAATTGTGTGTTGATTGTGGGTAATAAAGCATGTGTCCAGGAAGAATCTCACTAAGGACTGTGTTGTAAGGAACTGGTACAGCTCTGATGAACACTCCTCCATTTCCAGAAAGGTACCCCACGTGAGAACCATGTAGTGCCTCTCCTACGGTCTTGTAGTTTGCGTTTGCTGCAGGACCTGCCACGGAACAGGTGCTCCTAAAATGTTAGTTCAATCTAAATGTCAGGACAAAGTGCACCTTTTATTAAGTTCTACTGTGATGATGAGAGAGCGCTGGGAACATTCAGCAGCTGAATGCAGTTGCCTCCTAATTGATTCCCTCCTCTTGGAGAGCCAGAGAAAGCCAGAACAGCCTGGTCTGTTTGCAGGTGCCACTTAGGAAAAAAAAAAAAAAAAGACAGCTTCTATTATCTGTTTCTGTGGAACTTCAGTAATTTACCTCTAGCTCAAAACAAGATACTTCTGGCCAGGCGTGGTGGCTCACACCTGTAATCCCAGCACTATGGGAGGCCTGTGTGCAAATCATGGCAAAACCCTGTCTCTACTAAAAAGACAAAAATTAGCTGGACATGGTGGTATACGCCTATAGGCCCAGCTACTCAGGAGGCTGAGACAGGAGAATTGCTTGAACCAGGAGGTGGAGATTGCAGTAAGCCAAGATCACGCCATTGAACTCCAGCCTGGATGACTGAACAAGACTTCCTCTCAAAAAAAAAAAAAAAAAAAAGATGCTTCCACAAAGCATTATATTCAACTCTGGCTTCACAGCACACCATCTGTAGTGCTTTTATTTATTTTTTAATTTGCCAACATGGACTATCAGGCAGCTTTTATTTATTTATTTATTTATTTATTTAGAGATGAGATCATGCCATGTTGCCCAGGCTGGTCTTGAATTCCTGGGCTCAAGGTATCCTCCCGCCTCGGCCTCCTGAGTAGCTGGGATTGCAGATGTGTACCGCCACACCTAGCTTGACCTATAGTGCTTTTAGAAACTACTGTACATATTCCTAGGCCCCACTCCTGAGGTACTTAGTAGGTCTGGGATGGCTTGGAGCATCTGTTCTTTTTAAAGCTCTCCAGGTGACTGTGCTGCCCAGTCCAGGCTTGAGAACTACTGCCCTGTGGATACAGATTGTCAGACAAGCAGTAATTCTCCGCATGCTCCAGAAGGGTGACTTTCTTTCTGACCCAGATTCAGGCAGCTTTACTTGTTCTCATATGGACTGAAGCCAGGGACTGGGATTCTCTTTGTAGTCATGTCTTATGAGGTTTAACCACACTGTCACGGAAAGAATCAGGTGTCCTTTATACATCCTGATAACTGGATGTCTGGGTCAGGTTACACAAGGTAGGGGTCATGGGACTACTTAGAGTCTGAGCAGAGCATTCTCAGAACTGGTGTGGTTTGTGATGATTGTGCTGTGGGCCAAACCTCTGTGAGCAGGAAGGAGGGAGCCAGGAACAGCCCACTCAGGTCTGATGGCTGCAAACTCCTCAAAAGGAGGCCTCCAGGTTTCTCCTGTTCTCACGTCCCTGTGTTCATTCCTGTTGGCCCCCAAACATTGCAGCTGTTCTCTCTTAAGCCATTTTTCCCTGTCCTTTAGTTTCTTTCCCTTTCTTCCAAATGGGATCCCCTAAATAATATTTGGGCCTTTTTTATTTGAAAGATTGAACTGCAGATCCAAGCAAAGTAGGACTGTGCAGAAGAATGACAAACATTCAAGAAATTTCAGAGTTCTCCATAGCCACTGTTCCTTGTGCAGAGTTCTAGATTCCCTATCAGGTAAGTTCCCAGAAACCCAGAGGCCAGGCGCGATGGCCCCCTGTAATCCCAGCATTTTGGGAGGCCAAAGCGGGCAGATCACCTGAGGTCAGGAGTTGGAGACCAGCCTGGCCAACAGGGCAAAACCCGCCTCTACTAAAAACACAAAAATTAGCCAGACGTGATGGCAGGTGCCTGTAATCCCAGCTACTCGGAAAACTGAGTCAGGAGAATCACTTGAATCTGGGAGGCAGAGGTTGCAGTGAGCCAAGATTGCACCACTGCTCTCCAGCCTGGGCAACAGAGTGAGATTCCATCTCAAAAAAAAGATAGTTCCCAGAAACCCTTAGTTCTTCGCTTGCCTTCTTTTTTTCCTGAAAGTTCCCTTAGAACTTTGCCATTCTCTGGATCTTCTGGTGAGAAGAGCTTTCATTTATTGTATACCTGCTGTATAGCAAGCATTGGGCTAAATGCTCCTAATATATATAGATGTAGGCCTGAGGAAACAACGGTGATCACCTCAAATGATTTTTTTTAAATAAACTTTTAAAAATATTTTAAATAAAAAATAGAGATGGGGTTTCACCATGTTGCCCAAAATGATCTCAAACCCTTGAGCTCAAGTAATCCTCTTGCTTCAACCTCCCAAAGTCTCAAATGAGTTTTGAGAGTGAGATGGACTGTAAAATTGGCAAAAAGATAGGTCAGGAGAGAAGGTGAAATTATAGGTCATTCAGGCAACCCCAAGTTTCTGTGCTATAGAAAGGGCAGCCCCGACCCTGTGAAAAATTAGAAATACTATTCTCTCTCTCCTCCCCTTTTCAGGATCCTGAGGCTTTTGTAAACCAGCATCCTGATCATCTTGGCTTTCTCAACTGCCTGCTGCTAGTACAAAAATGAGATGAAACTAAGCTGGAAAACCCATGGACACAAACCTATTCTGTCTTTTTTTTTTTTTTTTTTTTTTTGAGACAGAGTCTGGCTCTATCCCCCAGGCTGGAGTGCAGTGGCATGATCTCGGCTCACTGCAACCTCTGTCTGCCAGGTTCAAACGATTCTCCTGCCTCAGCCTCCCGAGTAGCTGGGATTACAGGCATGTGCCACCATACCCAACTAATTTTTGTATTTTTAGTAGAGACGGGGTTTTACTCTGTTGGCCAGGCTGGTCTTAAACTCCTGACCTCAGGTGATCCGCCCGCCTTGGCCTCTCAAAGTGCTGGGATTACATGCGTGAGCCCCTGCACCTGGCCTACCCATTCTGTCTTAAGCCAGATGGACTTGGAGGGGCAGGTGGTGGGGCCCCAGCCTGTGATTCTCACTATAGGGCACTGTTTACTCTCAGGAATTTCTTCTTTTTACAGTTGATAGAAAGCAAAACTCTGCAGGTGACTTGATTTTTAAACCCAAATTTTAGTACTTTGGGAAAAAAATATATCAGTTTGGGTTTGGTGCTCTGTTTAGAGCTCTTTATTGTGGTCATGAATGGAGTGGGAACAGAAGGCATTGATACTGTAAGTTGGCCAGCGTGTATCCTTTGAGAGTTTACTGAGTGCCAGGCACTGAGGGTGCAGAGATGAATCTGATGTGGTCGTTGCCCTCAGAGCCTCACAGCCTAGTCCAGGAGAAGGGCCACCATAGTCTAGTGGGGTAAATGCTATGATGAGTTATGTTCAGAGTGCTGTGGACAACCAGAAGAGGAGGGGTGCCTAACGCCCTCGGGGTAGTCAGAGACTGCTCTCTGAAGACACGGTGTAAAGTGAGTGCCCCAGAGATCCAGTGAGCAGTATATGAGGGGAGAACATGGAGAAATGTCCCAAGCAGAGGAACCTGCATGTTCAGAGACCCAGAGGGAAGAGAAAACATGGTGTGTCTGGAGTCCATGTTTGTTGACTGCCTACTGTGCACTCATGTGTAATCCTGTGAGAAAGGTGTCTGCTGAAACCAACCCAGAGGGGACCCTGAGACCACAGGGCTCAAGCCTAAGCAGATTCCACATCCTATAACTCGTCCAATACCATCTGGCCTTCAGACTAGGCTGTGGAGTTTAGGGCCAAGCCCTGCTACCCTGGTTTTCTCGTTGTTGCCTCTGAAGGTAAAAGCTGCAGGCACATCCCCAGGAACTGCACAAAAAACTGGGGTTTTCCCTCTGACCAGAGAGTCTGGAAGGAAAGCTACCCTTTGGTGCCACCCCAAGTTGTGTCTTGCCCTCCCCTAGCAGCTCTGTGGGATGAACTGGCCTTTCTCACCCTGGGTGAGGTGGGAGGGGTCCTCATCTTAGAGAAGGAAAGCAAAGATGACACAATGTGAACCTGTGGCTCGGGATGTGTTCCAGTCCCACCTCTGCCACTGATTACAGCAGTGAGGAAATCACGTTGGTCTCCAACTATCTTCAGCCACTCTTTGATAAAATGAAGAGAGTGACCAAGGTCAGCAGTAGTAAATATGGATGTGGATGCTGTCCCGCTCCCCAGTGCCACATGCAGACCTTCACAGTTCCTTTCTATAGACCTCAAAACCTACACTGCTCTCTATCCCATTCACCCAGACAACACTTCCTGCCAAGACAAGATGGAGCCTCAGCGTCCTTCTCAGCATAACACTGTAGCCATGGTAATTATCACGAGACGTCAGTCCTCTGTTCCAACAATTGTCCAGCTGTGACAATTCTATGAAAGTGACACAGGCATCGGCGGCCTGCTCACCAGTGGGTGCTCCAGCACCCTCCGGGGAGCAATGGTTTGGCTTGAAATCTGGGATCCTTGATTTCACGAAGGACCCCCTTCGCCCTTGGTTGGTTACACAATCGATAGCTCTCCCAGCCTCCAGCAAGACAAGAGCTGCACGGTTGTGTTTTTACCTGTTGAAGAGATCCAAGCAGCTGCAGGCAGGGACTGTGCCCCCAAGAGCTGGCCATAAGTAAGCTGTGTGACAGACTGTGCTTGTAGTCGGGTTCCCCTGGCGTCAGCAGATGTAGAATATCATGAGGCCCACAGACTTTCTGGTTCTCTTAGTTGAGGGAAAGTAAGGAATTGAGATGGTCGGGAGAAGGTTTCTTTGCCAACTGGATAGAAACTTCTAGAAGTTGCCCTAAGCCTCTGATTCCTTCAGTTCAAAATGAGTGTGCTAAAGAGCCGAAAGATGAGTCCTGAATGGTGGGAGTCCTGGAAGCTGGAAGAGGCACAGGGAGGGTGTGGTTGTGTCCACACCAAGCCACCTGGAACCAAGGAGCTTTGCTCAGGGAAAGGAACTCTCCCCGGGAGCCAGGCCCTTACAAGCTGTAAGCTGAGGAACTTCATTCCCTCACAATTTCCCAGTTGTGGCCTGCTTATTAATTATTCATCAAATCCTAGAACAATGTACCTAGCACACCAGGCATTTCACTGAATCACAGAAGGCAGCAGGTTGGTGACCAGGGGGACTGCATACAGACGGGAGAACCACATGAGGTGTCAGTTACCTTCACTCAGTGCCCTGTGAAGACACAAACATTCTTGCTTCTGTGCTAAGCAGCTGAGAAAGTCTCTGGGCAGTGACAATCTCTCCCTACCTGTTCTTCCTGCTCAAAATGATATTGACCATTTGATGTGCTTGAGTAGAAGACGAAAGATAAGTACAAATGATTGCTAATGAAATGTGGGATGCAGGAAAGATATCTTAGCAGAGCTAGCTAATGCCCACCTTTCACAGCAAGTATAACTGTGCCAGTCCCCAGGGTACTGGCCTCTTTTCCCCCCTCTCAAAAGGCTCTTTCTTCTGCCTGCTTTTGTCTCCCTTTTACTTCATATGGCATCACAGGTGTACAGCCTTGGCCTCAAAGGAGCCATTGTGACCTTATCCAGGCTGGGATCTGTCCATTGAGGACAGCGGCATCCCCCGAGTTGCATGGCGCCATTACACTCACAGAGGGAGGACGTGAACGGTATGGGGGAAGCAATTTGAGATCTAGCCAGGCTGGGTTGGGTGCCTCATTTGTACTCTGAAACATGGCCACTGTTTCCTTTGGTGAGGTCTTTTTCTTTTAAAGAACAGGGAAGAAATTGCTGTCATTACACTAGAGGTTTAACTCTTGGAATTCAGACTTGGTCCCTGTTTTCCCTCCTGTCTCAGCAGAATGGTATCCTTGACGACGTGGTTAGCACTGTCTCCAGGAACAGCAGTGTCTGTGGTATTGATGGCATTCCCTGGGGCAGGCCGAGGCTGGCCTCCCTGGTGAGAGGCAACTGAACCCCCCCCCCGCCACCGTCCCTAGTCCTGCAGCAAGTGTGGGGCCTGCCCCTGCCCCCATCCACCTGTGTTCGCAGCTTCAGCGTAACTTCCCATCTCCTAGACCCTCATCCCTGCTTGGCCCTCTTTACTCTCCTTCCCTCCCCTTCTGTGAATGTCAAATGCAGAGCTGACATTTGTCTTCTTCCCAGCAGACAAAGAAGAGAACAGGGGCCCAAAGCATCGTTTCTCAAACTGCTGTTTGGGGCAGGCTGTGCCGTGAAAATACTGTAGTGCTCCCAGCCCGCGTTAAATCTGGAAAGCTCTGGATGGCACAGGCTACGTGGGTTTCTTTACTCAGGAACTTCTCAGAGCCTTTTGAGTAACGTGTAGTCAGAATCTTAAAAGAGGGGCGTAGTAGGCAGCATTTCCTAAACGTATTGGATCCCAGGAAATACCTAACAGTAGTATCTCCAAGAAAAATTCAGCACACACAGTGTAGTGAATGCTGGCATAGTGTTGAACAGCCTGCATTTTGGAGTCTAGCTTAAGATCAAGACCTGCCTCTTACGCTTGAGCCAGTTACTTCTCTGAGCCTGTTTCCTCTCCTTTAAATTGGAGTGATACCACCCTCCACATAGGCATTTTGAGAACTGAACAGCATCATGTTTATAAAATGTTAAGCAGGCCGGGTGTGGTGGCTCATGCCTATAATCCTAGTACTTTGGGAGGCCGAGGTGGGCGGATCATCTGAGGTCACGAGTTTAAGACCAACCTGACCAACATGGTGAAACCCCATCTCAAAAAAAAAAATAAATAAATAAATAATAAAATGTTAACCATACTTGGAGCTCAGTAAGCCATCAACATAAGTGGTCATTTCATTGTTCAGTGAAATCACCCAGAATAAATTTTTCGACTCTCCTAGACTCCGCCCACCCAGCCGACTCACAGTTCTGTATGTCTAGCCTGAGCACTCTGCTCTGTATGCATACTACAGGTCACCTGCGTCCCCTCTCCAAATCTACTCTTCCTCCCTAGTTCAACATTCAGTTATCTAAGCCAAAGGCCTTGGAGCCATCAAAGACTTCCCTTCCCTCCCGCCACATGGAATTGGTCACCAAGTGACATCAGTGTCGCTTATTTAAGAGATTTTATGTTATCCAGTCCTCTCCATTCTCATGGCTCTTAACACAGACCACACCTGTTGCCTGGCCTACTCTCGGGTCAGATTCTTTGTCATTCCCCTCTTCTCAGTCCACCCTGTAAATGCCTGTTTATCCTTCAGACCAAACTACGGTATCATTTCTTCCAAAGACCCTTTTCTTTTTTTTTTTTTTTTTTTGAGACGGAGTTTCGCTTTTGTTGCCCAGGCTGGAGTGCAATAGCGCGATCTCGGCTCACCGCAACCTCCGCCTCCTGGGTTCAAGCAATTCTCCTGCCTCAGCCTCCCGAGTAGCTGGGACTACAGGCACGTGCCACCATGCCCAGCTAATTTTTGTATTTTTAGTAGAGATGGGGTTTCACCATGTTGACCAGGATGGTCTCGATCTCTTGACCTTGTGATCCACCCGCCTCGGCCTCCC